>JAQJVL010002552.1:0-92749 GCA_035578905.1 Stictocephala bisonia
AAAAAAAAAAGACGCCATATTGGAAAAAAAAGTGCTTTTATATAGTTTTAACATGGAAAAAGATGCCATATTGGACAAAAAAAGTTCATTTTATATAGTATAACAAGAGAAATACGCCATATTGGACAAAAAAAAGTGAATTTTATATAGTATAACAAGGTCAACAGTGAATTTTATATAGTATAACATGGAAAAAGTTAGGTTAACAATGAATTTTATATAGTATAACAAGGTTAACAGTGTATTTCATATAGTATGATGTGGGAATTTGGAGGGAAATTTGGGAATTTGAGGGAAATTTGAGGTTAGGAAAGTGAGGTTAGAAAATTTGGCGGGAATTTGAGGTTAGGAAAAGTGAGGTTAGAAAATTTGGCGGGAAATGGGCGCCGCCATCTTGGATCCGGTTCCGGCCGCCATCTTGGATCCGGTCACGTGACCGCTCTCGACCAATCAGAGGCCAGAAAAGTGGGTCCAGCTCCTGAGCTTTTTATCTACTAGTGTCAAAGACGTTTTATATGGCTTATAATTTGGGTAAAATTGGATTAGTAAGGTTTTCGAACAAAAATTATTATACGCAAATGATTTATATTTAACCTGTGTTTTTTTCCTTTGTAAAAATAATTCTGATTCAATTTATATAATATAATCTAGCTATTTACAGTGTCCTTCATATTTAAATAAGGACTCAAATAGCGCTCTCTACAGTTGGCTTAAAGCATTTCATCGGCAATGCCGTTTCAAATAAGTGCAGTGTTGTTTATTCTATATTTTGTGTATTTGTGAAAACGATACTACCATTATTAGATATTTATTTTCTGTTTGTTATAAGGTCTGTACTCACGCACTAAACGTTTGAACATTGCAGAGACATAAGTACCTTTATTAGCTATTTATTTTCTGTTTGTTGTACGGTCTGTACTCACGCACTAAACGTTTGAACAGCGCAGAGACATAAGTACCTTTATTAGCTATTTATTTTCTGTTTGTTGTACGGTCTGTACTCACGCACTAAACGTTTGAACAGCGCAGAGACATAAGTACCTTTATTAGCTATTTATTTTCTGTTTGTTGTACGGTCTGTACTCACGCACTAAACGTTTCAACAGCACAGAGACATGAGTACCTTTATTAGATATTTATTTTCTGTTTGTTATACGATCTGTACTCACGCACTAAACGTTTGAACAGCACAGAGACATAAGTACCTTTATTAGCTATTTATTTTCTGTTTGTTGTACGGTCTGTACTCACGCACTAAATGTTTGAACAGCGCAGAGACATAAGTACCTTTATTAGCTATTCATTTTCTGTTTGTTGTACGGTCTGTACTCACACACTAAACGTTTCAACAGCACAGAGACATAAGTACCTTTATTAGCTATTTATTTTCTGTTTGTTGTACGGTCTGTACTCACGCACTAAACGATTGAACATCGCAGAGACATAAGTACCTTTATTAGCTATTTATTTTCTGTTTGTTGTACGGTCTGTACTCACGCACTAAACGTTTGAACAGCGCAGAGACATAAGTACCTTTATTAGCTATTTATTTTCTGTTTGTTGTACGGTCTGTACTCACGCACTAAACGATTGAACAGTGCAGAGACATAAGTACCTTGGAAGTGACGTTTTGGAATAACTGTAAAGTTGAACACTTTTTTTTACAGACTTTTTATTTGAAATTCAAGGCTCGATTAAAACAGTTCATTTATTTGTATTCATATGTTCAATTACTGAAAAAAACTTCCATTTTTTATTCATCGTTAAAAGTGTGTGTATTTTATTTTCTTAAATTAATAAAAAATACACTTACTTATACCAAATGTCTATATGTGAGAAACGCATTTTTATTTTAACGTGATTAACGCAATTTAACGTGATTAAATTGAATTAAGTTGTTGAGTAATTGACTAGTTGCAATGTTGTAAAAACCAAATTTGAAAAGTTTTATTAAAAATCTAATTAGTTTTATAATATATTTAAAATGTTGTATTGAAGAATAGGGGAAAAGGAGGAGTTTCAATCTTTTGTAATGTTACATTGGATAATTATTGGAATTTTAAGCAGTCGACAGCAAAATATATGTTTCCGCCCAGGATCGAACTGGGGACCTTCTGCGTGTTAGGCAGACGTGATAACCGCTACACCACGGAAACTTATATATCTTGAAGTATTTTATTTTATACAACCTCAATACAATAATTAACATCCTGTTAAAATTAAATTTTTATACCCCAATTTAGTCGATAAAATGTTATTAAGGGAAGGTGAATAATTCGGCCTCATATCTAATCCAGGACGAACCTAAACTTAAGGATATGGATCCTCGAGTCAAAATAATAGAACAAGTTTTCTTATATTGTTATAGTCTAGAGCTAAACCCTAAATGTTTTGTTGTTCATCTTTCGTCGTATTTTTGTGTATTTTAAAGAAATTTTACTAACTTAAGAACCACTGAAGTTAAATTCTCAAACTTAGTATGGCGGTTAGTATTATTTTGGGATTACAATAATATTGTAATATTATAATAATTTTACAATATGTCAAAATATTTCAAAATGTCTATCCTGTGTATATTTTAACTGGCAATTACTCATAAAACTTAATTTTTTACGTCAAATTAAAAAATATCAACTAGATTTACAATTTAATAACAAATCCAACAAGCCCTTAAATGTCAAAATCAAATCATAAATAAAATAATTAAACATTTTTGGTGGCCACGGCTACCATCTGTCACCGACAGTATAAGCAGTAAAATGTAGCCAGCTGTATAGTGACAGTACCAGCCACGCGTGCAGTAATGTGTCGCTGATTAGATTGTGGCTACACCTGCTACAAACTGTAGCTGTTTGTCGCTGTGCATGAATATACTTGCTATTAACTTGTTATCTCTCTCGTGCACTGTTGGTAAGTTCTAATAGTTTGTCCAGATTGCAAGAATTGAATTATAAAGGCAAACAATAATATGCTTACCACTACCAAAACTAAATTATTACATTTTATTTTTTAAATTACTTGCCAATGTATTGTTTCCCTTCTTGGCTAAATTCAATGCAACTTTCCCCAGATTGTTATATTGTATCCACCCAGGCTTTAATTTTGGCAAAAGAATGTTTGTAATATTTGTACTTTGGTTTGTTATACAGACAATTATTTTCTTGCAATTGCAATATTAACATTTCACTATCAATTTCCATTACGCATAACGGCAATCATCAAGATACAAACTGCAGACCTTGCCATGTCTATAGCAAGTGTGGGTACCAAAAGAGAGCGATACTTCACCAACAAATGTCCAAGCGCGACGCAGCACAGCTATCGCTACAGCGACAGTTTACTGCTCCGTGTGGCCGCCTCCACCTAAAATTACGCTAAATTTTACTGCTTAATGCCAACGACAGACTCTAGACCACGTAGCGACCAAATACGTTTAACTCCTCTATTTATGATTTGATTTTGAAAGATAAAAACTCGTTGGATTTGTGATTCAGTTGTCAATCTTTTTAGTATTTAAAAAATATTATTTGCAAATTCTAATGTTTGAGCAATCGTCAGTTAATATATGTAAATGATCCCCGTTTTCGAATATTTTCCCATATTGTAAAGTAATATTATAAAATCACCTAATAAAATCCATAATAATAAAAACATATATACGATAAATGTCACTCAAACTGTAGTGATATACTACAGGGGACAATAAACTGCGAAAAAATACGCAAGAAGTATGTGTCTCTCTGATAGATGTTGGAATCACTGAGTTAATTTGAATCGTATGTGTTGTGTTTCTATGACATTACAGTGTTTAATGTTGGTCATGGTTTTCTCATGCTCCATGTTTTATCTATCTAATTTGTTTATTACTTATAAGATCTGAACGTACTGAGAGAGTGTTGTTCTCATGACATTACTATTTGATAATGTTGGATTTTGTGTTTCTGTCATGTCCAGTTTAATCTTCCATTGTGTGTTATTACTGTATAGAAGACTGAAAAGTACCGAGTTGGTGTTTCTCATGACAGCTACAATATATGATATGTTGGTTCATGGTGATCCTACATAGCCTGTTTTATCTTCGCCATTTTGTGAACGTTATGGTTGTGTTCTCATGACTCATGACGCAGTATAATGTTGGTCATCTTTTTTCTTGCCGTTTATCTTCCATTTGTTTATTACTTATAAGACTGAACATACTGGTTGTGTTCTCATGACATTACAATATAATGTTGGTCATGGTTTTCTCATGCCAGTTTATCTTCCATTTGTTTATTACTTATAAGACTGAACGTACTGATTGTGTTCTCATGACATTACAATATAATGTTGGTCATGGTTTCCTCATGCCAGTTTATCTTCCATTTGAACGTACTGGTTGTGTTCTCATGACATGACAGTATAATGTTGGTCATCGTTTTCTCATGCCAGTTTATCTTCCATTTGAACGTACTGGTTGTGTTCTCATGACATTACAGTATAATGTTGGTCATTGGGGTGTTTTCTCATGCATGTTTTCTCTTCCATTTGTTTATTATTTATAAGACTGAACGTACTGGTTGTGTTCTCATGACATTACAATATAATGTTGGTCATGGTTTTCTCATGCCAGTTTATCTTCCATTTGAACGTACTGGTTGTGTTCTCATGTCATGACAATATTATGTTGGTCATGGTTTTCTCATGCCAGTTTATCTTCCATTTGAACGTACTGGTTGTGTTCTCATGTCATGACAATATTATGTTGGTCATGGTTTTCTCATGCCAGTTTATCTTCCATTTGAACGTACTGGTTGTGTTCTCATGACATGACAATATAATGTTGGTCATGGTTTTCTCATGCCAGTTTATCTTCCATTTGAACGTACTGGTTGTGTTCTCATGACATGACAATATAATGTTGGTCATGGTTTTCTCATGCCAGTTTATCTTCCATTTGAACGTACTGGTTGTGTTCTCATGACATTACAGTATAATGATGGTCATGGTTTTCTCATGCCAGTTTATTTTCCATTTGTTTATTACTTATTAAGAGCTGAAGTACTGGTTGTGTTCTCATGACCATTACCAATATATTGTTGGTCATGGTTTTCTCATGCCCAGTTTATCTTCCATTTGTTTATTACTTATAAAGATTAGACGTAATGATTGTGTTCTCATGACATTTATCCCCCGACGAACTATTAATGTTGGTCACATGGTTTCCCCATGCCAGTTTATCTTCCATTGAACTACTGGTTGTGTTCTTTCATGTCATGACAATATTATGTTGGTCATGGTTATTCATGCCAGTTTATGTCCATTTGAACGTACTGTGTTGTGTTTCTCATTACATGACATATAATTTTGGGTCATGGTTTTCTCATGCGCGCAGTTTATCTTCCATGTTTGAACAGTACGCTGTTGTTGTTCTCATGACATGAACAATATAATGTGGTCATGGTTTGTTAGCATGCCCGTTTATCGTTCCATTTGGAAACGTACTGGATTTTGTTTCTTAGCATGAGCAAGGGTATATAATGTTGGTGATGGTTTGATCTCATTGCCATTTTATTCTTACCATTGGATGCGTATGGTTGTACTCGATGACATGACAGTTATAGAAAGGTTGAGTCATGGTTTTCTTACATGCGAGTTTTATATTCCGGAAACGTACTGGTTAGGTTCTCTAGACATCTACAATATAATGTTTGGTCATGTTTTCTCATGAGCCGTGTTGTCTTCCATTTGAACGTACTGGTGTGTTACTCATGACATATACAGTATAATGTTGGTCATGGTCTTTCTTATGCGCAGTTTATCTTCCATTTGTTATTACTTATAAGAGCTTGAACATACTGTTGTTGGTTCACTGTGATCAATGACAGTATAGAATGTTGGTCAGGTTTTTCTGCATGCCCAGTTTATCTTCCATTTGTTTATTGTACTTATAAGATGAACGTACTGATGTGTGTTCTCATGACATTACAATATAATGTTGGTCATGGTTTTTCTCATGCCAGTTTATCTTGCCATTTGAACGTATGGTTTTGTTCTCGTGTCATGAGCTATATTATGATGGTGTATGGGTTAGGACCTCATGCCAGGTTTATCTTCCATTTGGCGTACTGTGTGTTCTCATGTTCTTGAAATATTATGTTGGTATGGTTTCCTCCTGCCAGTTGATCTGTCCATTTGAACGTGGTTGTGTTCTGATGTACATGCAATTATAATGTTGGTCATGGTTTTGTCAAGCCAGTTATCTTTCCATGTTGAAGTACTGGTTGTTTTCTCATGACATGACAATATAATGTTGGTCAGGTTTTGCTCATGCCAGTTTATCTTCCATTTTGAACGTACTGGTTGTGTTTCCGTTGAATTACAGGTATAATGTTGGTCGATGGTTTTCTATGCCAGTTTATCTTCCATTTGTTTATTACTTATAAGACTGAACGTACTGGTTGTGTTCTCATGACGATTACAATATAATGATTGGTCATGGAGTTTTCTGTCATGCTAGTTTTATCTTCCATCTGTTTATTACTTATATGACGAGAACGTACGTCGTCTTGTGCTTCTCATGACATTACAATATAATTTGGTCATTGGTTTCCCCATGCCAGTTTATTCTTCATGGGTTACTGAACGTAGATGGTATGTGTTCTATGTCATGACAATGATTATGTTGAGTCATGGTTTTTTCATGCCAGTTTATCGTTCCATTTGAAAACGTATACTGGGGTTGTTGTTCTCATGACATGACAATATAATGTTGGTCATGGTTTTCTCATGCGAGTTTATCTTCATTTGAGACGTATTGGGTTTGTGTGTTCTCATGACGATGAGTCAATATATATGTTGGTCATGGCTTTTCTCATCGACAGGTGTTGTATTTCCATTGGAAAAAGTACTGGTTGTGGTTTCATGACATGAACAGATAATGTTGGTCCATGGTTTTCTCATGCCAGTTTATTCTTTCCAATTTGTTGTATGACTTATAAGACTGAACAGAACTCGGCTATGGTGTTTTCTTCATGAATTAAAAATATAAGTTGGTTATTGGTTTCTCATGCCACCGTTTATCTTCAATTTGTTATTAACTCTATAGTAGGGATCTGAAGACGTACGCGGTTGTGTTCTCATGCATTACAATATAATGTTGGAGCGTAGTGGTTTCTCATGCCAGTTTATCTTCCATTTGAACGTATGGTTGTGTTAGCAATGACATGACAAGTATAATGTTGGTCATTGGTGATTCTCATGCCAGTTTTATCTTCCATTTCCATTTGAACGTACTGGTTGTGTTCTCATGACTATGGACAATATTAGAATGTTTGGTGATGGTTTCTTCATTCCAAGTTTATCTTCCATTTGAAAGTACTGGTTGTCGTTCTCATGACATGATCAATATCATGTTGTCATGGTTTTCTCATGCCAGATTATCTTCCATTTGAACGTAACTGGTTGTGTTCGCCTCATGGCATGACAATATTATGAGCTGGTCATGGTTTTCTCATGCAGTTTATCATCCATCTTGAACGTACTGGTTTGTGATTCTCTATGGTCATGACCAATATTATACTTGGTCATGGATTTTCATGCCAGTTATCTTCCATTTGATCGTACTGGTTGTGTGCCCCCCCCCCCCCCCCCCCCCCCCCCCCCCCCCCCCCCCCCCCCCCCCCCCCCCCCCCCCCCCCCCCCCCCCCCCCCCCCCCCCCCCCCCCCCCCCCCCCCCCCCACCCCCCCCCCCCCCCCCTCCATGTCTCGTGACATGACAATATTATGTTGGTATTCGGTTTTCTATGCCAGCGTTTATCTTCATTTGAACAGTACTGTAGTTGTGTTCTCATGTCATGTGACAATATTATGTTGGTCAGGGGTTTTCTCATGCCAGGTTATCTTCCATTTGACGTACTGGTTGTCGTTCTCATGACATGACAAGATAAAGTTGGTCATGGGTTTCTCATGCCCAGTTCAATCTTCAATTGTGTTTATTTACCTTATAAGATCTGAACGTTATTCATTGGGCATTGGGTTGTTTATGATGGTAGAAAATAATCAGAGAGTGAACTGTCTACGCACAACTGCTGTTCGACAGGTATAAAAAACTCATTTTCGTATTTCTTCAGGTGTTACTTACTGTAGTAGTTCACATTTACAACTAGTTTTCCCTTAATCCATAATAGTTTGAGAAAACCACTTAAATAAAATACACGCTTAAGAAAGTTCAAAGTATGAGTAATTTTGGTTGAACATTCTTCATATTACGTATTTCAGATTGTGTTTTATGTTTCGTAAATGTAGATTGTGTTCGTGTGCGATAGTGTTCCTAAGACTTCGTGACTTCTTAACAGTCAACAAAGATTCTTTAGCAACAAAGGTTATGCAACGGTTCTTTAGTTGTTTGGTGACTTCAAGTGGTCAGTTCTGGCTTACAAAGGAAGTTGCCATTTACTTGTTATAGTTAATAATATATCAACTATAATAAATACTTATTTTACATTAAATAAATAAATTATTATTTAAATTAAATATTAAAGGTGCTCATTTTATTGGTGTTAATTTATTCTATTGTATATATGTGTATGGTAAAAAATGCTGCACATAAAACTAAACAAACACATTTTGTTAACATCCGTTCAGCCAATTGATATTACGAGGTTCTATGTCCCTCCTCTCCGTTCCGTGTATATTATGTGAACACGGGATGATGCAGTACGCCACATGGTACAAAAGTCTCATATAATTTATATGAAATGTTATAAATAGTTTAAACGTTCGGGGAGGAGGAGGGCAGCGTGTAGCCGAGGGCGGGGTGTGGTGCCACCCCGTCTACTACACCGCTAAAATGCAAAGCGCAAACACCTGATCCCCTTAAGGGTATATTACAGCATCATAAACTTTAAAACCTTGTAATATAGTGCGCCTTCAGGCCCGTCGGCAAATTGTATTTACTCGGGCCCCACTTTACCTCCCCTCCACCTACCCCCTTGTATATTCTTACCCACAATCTTATTTGCGGGTTTCCTACTGAACCGGAATTTCTCAAGTGATAACAATAGCCACACAATCAATTTCTCAATTTTAAAAAATCATAGAAAAATAAAATATCGGTTTTGATTGGAATTAGTATTTAAATAATTAGGACCTACCAAACAAATTAAATAATTGATTAAAGTAAATGAGGAATATTGGCATTGTTTAATTGTATCATAGCAATTTAAGTTTAATGTTTTTTTGCTTATTAACAAAACAAAAACAAAATATAACTGTATATTAGTTAACTTTATTCCAAATTGAATAGTCATATAGTGTATAATAGTCATTATAAGGATCTATGTTGACTTTTGCCAAACATAAAGCAAGAATCACCTTGTGTTGTGTCGAGGCGCCCCACAATTCTATTAACGAATTATCTATTGTGTTTGTATGTAATATCTGAAATATTAATTTACACAACTTTGTTTGTGTTGATTTCGAAAGTAGCAGGATTTTTCTGACTATTTGTTTTTTCGCAATAGTATCTGAATTTGCTACAAGTGGTAGCAAATTCAGATACTGAAATTATAACTGGAAGTAAGGCTTTATTCAGGACTGAAAGAGTCAATCTGAATGAGACGATGTCCCGCTTTATTCAGGACTGAGAGAGTCAATATGAATCAGACAAAGTCAGGCTTTATTCAGGACTGAGAGAGTAAATCTGAATCAGACAAAGTCAGGCTATATTCAGGACTGAGAGAGTAAATCTGAATCAGACAAAGTCAGGCTATATTCAGGGACTGAGGAGACTAAATCTGAATCAGATAAAGTCAGGCTTTAATCAGGACTGAGACAGTAAATTTTAATCAGACGATATCAGGCTTTACTTAGGACTGAGAGAGTCAATATGAATCAGACGATGTCAGGCTTTATTCAGGACTGCGAGAGTAAATCTGAATCTGACAAAGTCAGGCTTTATTCAGGTCTGAGAGAGTCAATACGAATCAGACAAAGTCAGGCTTTATTCAGGACTGCGAGAGTAAATCTGAATCAGACAAAGTCAGGCTTTATTCGAGAATGAGGAGTCGATCTGAATCAGACAAAATCAGGCTTTATTCAGGACTGAGAGAATAAATCTGAATCAGACAAAGTCAGGCTATATTCAGGACTGAGAGACTAAATCTGAATCAGACAAAGTCAGGCTTTATTCAGGTCTGAGAGAGTCAATACGAATCAGACAAAGTCAGGCTTTATTCAGGACTGCGAGAGTAAATCTGAATCAGACAAAGTCAGGTTTTATTCAGGACTGAGAGAGTAAATCTGAATCAGACGATGTCAGGCTTTATTCAGGACTGAGAGAGTCAATCTGAATGAGACGATGTCCCGCTTTATTCAGGACTGAGAGAGTCAATATGAATCAGACAAAGTCAGGTTTTATTTCAGGACTGAGAGAGTAAATCTGAATCAGACAAAGTCAGGCTATATTCAGGACTGAGAGACTAAATCTGAATCAGATAAAGTCAGGCTTTAATCAGGACTGAGACAGTAAATTTTAATCAGACGATATCAGGCTTTACTTAGGACTGAGAGGTCAATATGAATCAGACGATGTCAGGCTTTATTCAGGACTGCGAGAGTAAATCTGAATCAGACAAAGTCAGGCTTTATTCAGGTCTGAGAGAGTCAATACGAATCAGACAAAATCAGGCTTTATTCAGGACTGCGAGAGTAAATCTGAATCAGGCAAAGTCAGGCTTTATTCGAGAATGAGGAGTCGATCTGAATCAGACAAAATCAGGCTTTATTCAGGACTGAGAGAATAAATCTGAATCAGTCAAAGTCAGGCTTTATTCGGGAATGAGAGAGTCAATCTGAATCAGACGAAGTCAGGATTCGAATGAACAACAAAGACACAAAAGAAAAAATCAGTGATTTAGTAGTTGAGGAAAGTTAGCAAATAATTATTGCGGAGAATGTGATTTGAACAAATGATTATTCTGTGCCAGGCAGATGTGACAGCCTTTGTTTTCTTACTGCTCCCCTTCTCATTTACAAGCATAATGTGACGTTTTTTTAATTTGTCCTAATCTATAAATAATTAATCGCTATGTGGGTTTTACAAATAAGCAACACGTTATACTAAACAATTACTAAATTTATTGAATATATAAAATTAACTTATTATAATTAAATGGATTAATTCCTTAACTTTAACTATTGTGAAAAGTACAATTTACTATTAGGCCTACTGTTACAGTTAAACTAATTTATATTTACAATCTTAGATGGCATCAATAATTACAACTACTAATTGCAAAGTGACTTTACTAAATTCCCTTCTTTTAATTACAATTCCTAGCTCTATAAAAGTGGCTTTCCTAGATTCTCTACTATTATTTACAATTACTAACTATAAAGTGACTTTACTAGATTCCCTACTACCTACAGTCCAATGCTAACAGTTCACTCACAGTTTCTTCAGTGTCCCTTCAGAAGTCGTCCACAAGTACCGCACTGCTCTTTCGTTGATCCCCACAACGAACCACTCACCGGTAACTTCTCCGTAGACCACTTCACTATACACGGACACTTCACTCGCACTGCAGAACTGTCGCCGCAAACACCCGGGCTGTAGGCTCTAGACTCACTGACTGACTGACTGACTGACTGACTAGCGCTGGTATCCGGGCCGTATATATCACCTGCAGGTTTCCATCTAGAAGCTTCTTGAATTCCCCTGCGTCCGAAGTTCCATGACAGAGCTGGCTCGTCAACCCAGAAGATTCTAGAAGTCTATTGAAGAGGTAAAGGGGCGTTCATGCGTAAGCCATTGTGCCCCAAAGGTTGTAAACAAGCAGGGCAGGTGGTCAGCGACCCATCCATTACTTCCGCATCACCGGTTCCCAGGATAGAGGCCACTCGGAATGTCACAATAATTACTCCACTTATTATTGCTTAACCTTCTCTTCAAAGTTTGGTCGCCAAGTTTGAATTAAGCTGAAAATATATACAAATAGTCAGGTTGTTATTAGTCCTATTTCGAATCTTACTTTGCTCCTAGTTTCAATGCCCATCTGGCAATTAACAATCATCTGTATAAAACAAATCGCTTTATATCTATGATAATGACAAAAAGAACTGATCAATTCAATTAGTGGAACTTTATATTAAAGTCGATACACTTTTGTATAAAAATTGATAGTTAATATTGATGAATTCGCGTATTCTAGACAATCGTAATATTTACCTTCACTATTATCAGGCCCATACTTTTCACTTTATAAACTACCTTATTATCTGATAAAACTGTTCAGTATTTAAGCGTACGTTATATAATTAAAGAAGCATAAATTAACACTGGTTTAAATTTCTTTGAAACAACATTACAACACTTTTTTATTCTGTTTCTTAGTGAGTTAAAAAATTTTGATTTGATGTCTGTGTGCAATGTGTATTATTAATTAATTTTTCAAGTTATTTAATTTGTAAACCACCCTCTTCCAAAAAGATCTTAAATACAGACATTTGCTTGGTCACTCGGGCTAAGGAAAACATTTTCCACTTAGCCAAACCTTCCCCTGTGTTTCCCATTGTGGTCAAAGCTTACTTTTAACCCCGAAAAGGTTCAAACTCCCCAAGAAACGTTTGGGCACGTTTTTGGGTCCCTCGGCTAACAACATTTTTCACTTAGGCCAAAGGGTTTTAAACATGTAAAACCATTGGGCCCGGGCTTACTTAACCCGAAAGGGTGCCGACTTGCCCATTACAAAGGGGAAACTTTTGGTCCTGGGGCAAAGGGAAACATTCACTTAGGCCGACGGCTTCAACAGTGTAAACCATTGTGGTCGGCAAACAAAAACCCGGGAAAAGGGTTTTGTCCCCTGCCCGTACAAGGGCCTATTTGGTCCCACTCGGCTAAGGCAACATTTCCCTTGGGCCAGGGTTTTCAACATGTAAACCATTGGGGGGCAAAAATTTAACCCCCAAAGGGTGCGACTCCCCCTGACATTGGCGACGTAATTTGGGTCATGGGGGCAAAGGGCCCAACAGTTCACCTGGGCCAACGGCTTCAACATGTTCCTTTTGTGGTCGGCCCTTACATTAAACCGAAAGGGTCGACTTGCCCATGTCCCGGGGGCGACGTTTTTGGGGTCACCCGGGCTAAGGCAACATTCACTTGGGCCGGGAGGGGCTTAAAACAGGTGACCATTGTGGTGGGGTTACATTAACCGCAAGGTTTGACCCCCCCTGTACGATTGGAACGTATTGGTCAAAAACCCCCCCGGGCAAGGCAAATTCACGGGGGCCCCACAGCTTGAACATGTGCTCCTTTGGGGTGGGGCTTACATAAGCCCCCAAGGTGCGACTGCCCTTTACGTTGGCGACGTTTTTGGGTTTCCCCGGGGCAAAGGGGCAGCAATTCATTTGGGCCGACAGTTTAAAACAGGGGCTCCTTTGGGTCGGGTTACATTAACCCCAAAGGGGCACGACTCCCCCATGTCCGTTTTGGGGACGAAAGGGGGTCACTCCGGGCTAAGGAAACAATTTACTTAAACCGACGCTCAACAGGGAAAACCATTGGGTGGGGCTTTCCTTTAAAGGGCCCCCAAGGCGACGACTACCCTTTTTTCATTATTGACGAAATTTGGTCACTCGGGCTAAGGAAAGCAATTCACTTAGGCCGACACTTCAAACAGGGGTCCCTTTGGGGTGGGGCTTAACTTTAAAAGCCGCAACAAAACACGGCCCATGAACGATTATTGACGTATTGGGCCCCCTTGGGCAAGGGGTTCTTTTTACCGAGGGTTTAAACAGGGGAATCCTTGTGGTGGGGCTTACATTAACCCCTAAAGGGCATCGACTGCCCTTTAGATTTGGCGCTTTTTTGGTAAATTTGGGTTTGGGGTTTCATTTTGGCCGACGGCTTCAACAGTTGATCCTTTGTGGTGGGGTTTCCCAATTAACCCTAAAGGGCATTGACTGCCCATGTACTTTTGGGCGACGTTTTTGGGGTAAAGGGGCAAAGGGTTAAACTGGGCCCCACGGCTTCAACAGGTGACCTTGGGGGGGGCTTACAGTAACCGAAAGGGCCCGGGGCCCTGCCCTGAACGAGGTGACTTATTCAATACAGCCAAAAATTTATTGCTTTCTGATTGACGGGGGGGGACCTAAACCAATATTTTCCCTCCCCAACCACTATAAATTGAAATTTTGGCGCCCTACTTTTTTGGGCTCTAATTTACTTTGCCCTAGATCCCCCCCAATTAATTTTCCACGGTTTGCGATCTTTAAAACTTTTTTTAAATTTTTTTCCTTTTCATTGAATTGCCCCTGAAACGTCAATAGGGTTTCCCCGGTTTTATTTTTTTGCGCATTTTATTATTTGAATAACCCCAAAATGCAGTCCTTTTTAAATATAAAATTCCCCTAAAACATTAATTTTAAACTTTTTCCTAAAATTTGAGGGAAAACTTTTATAGAAATTTTGGGTTTTTTTTATATATTTATTTAAAGGAAAAAATAAACATCTTTTTAACCTATTGAAACTTATTTCCCCAACACGAGGGTTTTCCATAGATCTTGTAGGGTAAAAATGCAAATTTTTTGTAGGGGTTTTGGGGTACCCATCGGGCAGCCGTACACAAAAAATGACCGAGGGGTTATACTTTTAAAAAAATTTAAAGGGAAAAATTTGTAGGATAAAAGTTTTTTTCTAACCTTTGTTATCCAAACAAAAATTACAAATTTAACCAACTTATTGGGTTTAAAATATTTAGTTAGCGACAAAAGTGATTCCATAAAATTTAAATTTAAATTTGGGTTCACAAGTATTTTAAAAGGGATAAACCAAATGAATTTTAGTACATAACAAAAATGGAAAATTTGGAAAAAATTTTACAATACAAAATTTTTTAAATGGAATTTTTGAAATTTAAAAAAATAAAAAAGGGTTAAATTGCATTTACTTACTTGGGCGGGGTTCTTCTCAACCGAACTCGCCCCCGCTAATTTTTTTTAAACCCAAACGGGGGCCAGGTTTTAGTTCTTGACATTCACTTACAGGGGGTTTTTGGGTTTCTTCTCACACAACTCGCCCCCCAAAGTATATGAAAAACAAAGCAATGCCATGGTTTTTAGTTCATTGACAGTTTAAACTTAAAGGGGTTGGGGTTCCCTTCTCAACACGAACTCGTTTCCCCCCAGTTTTAACTAAACAAAGCTTGCCAGGGCCTTTATTTTCATTGCCAAACCCACTTACATTGGCTTCGTTTTTTCTCAAAAACAACCGCTTCCCGCTAATTTATACTAAAAAAAAGCATTCCCATGCTTTATTTTTCATTTCATTTCAGCTTACTTTGGTTTTGGTTTTTCTCAAAACAACTCGTTTCCCCCGCAAGATTTTTTACTAAACAAAGCATTCCCAGGGCTTTAGTTCATTGAAGTTCCCTTACATTCTTGTTCTTCTCAACACAACTCGTTTTCCCGCTAGATTTTTTACAAAACAAAGCATTGCCAGGCCCTTTAGTTTAAATTGAAAATTCCCAACCCTTAAAATTGGATGGTTCTTCTCAACACGATCTCGTTTCCCCCGCAAATTTTTATGGCTAAAAAAAAGCATTGCCAGGGTTTTTTATTCCCTTTTCATTCACTACTTTGGGTTTGGTTCTTCTCAACCAACTCGTTTCCCGCTAAAATTAATGACAAAACAAAGCATTGCCATGGCTTTATTTCATTGACAGTTCACTTAAATTTGGATTGGTTTTTTCTCAACACAACCCCGTTTTCCCGCTAGTTTTATAAAAAACCCAAAGAATTGCCGGGCTTTAGTTCATTCCCAAAATCCCCTTAAAAATTGGGGCTCGTTTTTTCTCAAAAAACCGAACTCGCTTCCCCTAATTTTGACTAAAAAGCTTTGCCAGGGCTTTATTCATTCCAAATCAGTTTTACATTGGCTTTGTTTTTTCTCAACACGAACCCTTTCCCCGCTAGTTTTATCCCTAAACAAAGAAATTCCCAAAGGCCTTTAAATTCATTGACAGTTCACTTACTTTTGGTTTGGTTCTCTCAACACAAAAACTCCGCCCCCGCTAGATTTATACTAAAAAAAATTTTTTCCCAAATGGTTTTAAAGTTCATTGACATTTCCCAGTTTAAATTGATTGGTTTTTCTCAACACGAATTTCGCTTCCCCCGCAATTTTCTCAATTAAAATGAATTGCATTTATGAAGTAAAAATGTTTTTGGTATAGCTTAAATATTGTGAATAAGCGAGTGACTTAGTAGATGATCTGAATTATACTACAACACTTTGGTGTAATTTATTTGCCTTATTAATTTTGGTTTGTACTATTGATAGGTGAAGACTGATTGAGTAAGGAACGATAAAATAAATATTTATAAGTTGAATATTTTATTTTTTTAGTTTCGATCTTTCATTTTGTAATTTTGTAATAAGGGGGAGTTCTTACAACTCTCAAAAGGAAACTTTAAGTAAAAAAATATTCTTTAATAATGTTCCATAACCTTTGACAGAGTTACTATTTGTTCTTTATTATTACTATCACTCACAAATAATTAAATTTTGTGTCACAACTTAACAACTGCAAAACTAATTAACTTTAATGGCATTTGATATTGATAAATACAGATAAAAATTCAGCACATATATTACAAAACGTTTCAGTGTTAATATAACACTTGCAATTTATATTGACTACTGTTACTTGTTGGTAATTATGGAATCATCATGAGAACTATATTAATACTTCATTTAAATAACTTTAATGCAATTTTCATTAAACATTGTAAACGCTATTTACAAGTAAGGGGAATTAAACACCAAGCAAAACGTTTGGAAGACATCACGTCCTAAACGAAACAACACATAAACTGTTATCAGAGGATGGTGACAGAAGTATTTTAATCAGCTGGTAACTGTCATCCCCAAACAAATCGGGTGTAAACAAATCACCCAACCAGCCACAGTCCAGATTTGTTTGTACGAACCAATCTACATAACATCCCCTCGCCTGCTCACAATTAAAGTCGTCTATTATTAGATAGACCAGCTGTAAATAGACCAATTACAGGTGGGACGTAATTATTTGGAGAATAATCAAGGTGTATTTAAGCTTTATCTCTCGCAGTTGATAAGGCCGGTTATCCCCAAAGCCCGTGGTCGCTGATTGATATAAATACCCGCGCCAATGCCTGAATACCATTGTTTACCAGATTGTAATTTGAAATTATTCCTGTATCTACCCCTAATATAAAATGAAACCCTAATAATTACAAAGTGATGGTAAGCCTTTTCTGACAGTTCTATGGAAAACTTGACACATTTTAAAATATTTTCCGAAATGGATGTAAAAGTGTTTTTGTATTTAGACGATAATTTCATGGGAATCTTTAAAAAGTTTACAAACTTTTTAATCAACCAAATACGCAACTGGGTTCGTTACTATAATTGTATAAGTTACTGTAAAAGATATATCTGATTTTTGTTTCAGATAGTATTATGTTTAAATACTAGATATCTATATTAAATACTAGATAACATAGATATCGACTATGCTAAAATGTTATAATCATAACAAGATATACTATTTAACTAATGGGAGGACAATTGTTATACCGTAATACTATAGTCATTTTATGGCTGTTATATAAAGGATAAATATACGCACACACAAACTCTATATGATTAAAATGTAGCTGTGATTGCAAAAGTACATAATGTATATTCCATCTGATATTTGATATCTATTAATCACTTTAAAAGTACAAGCTAACAAGACACGAATTAACACACATACTTATTGAAAATAAATTTTTTCGACAGATAAAAAAGTTTGAAACTTTGCCATGTCTTATGTGCCATGTTGAAGTTTGCCATGTTTTATGTGAATTCATAAACCGACAAGAAGCCAAGCAGGAGATTTGGTTCAATTGATAACCCTAGTCGAAGCTTAAGTATCTTAAATTGAACGAAGGGAATCTGTTTTAATTCACAAGCTGAATCAAGACCAGAAGCACTGGTAATTAATCAAAGGGATATATTTTAGTCCATCAAAGAAAGCTTGTTAATTATGATTAGTTCACAATTGAATTCTGTCCCTAGCAGGGTAGGTACGTTTCAACATCCCTAGCAGGGTAGGTTCGTTACAACGTCCCTAGCAGGGTAGGTACGTTTCAACATCCCTAGCAGGGTAGGTTCGTTACAACGTCCCTAGCAGGGTAGGTACGTTACAACGTCCCTAGCAGGGTAGGTATGTTACAACGTCCCTAGCAGGGTAGGTAGGTTACAACGTCCCTAGCAGGGTAGGTTCGTTACAACGTCCCTAGCAGGGTAGGTACGTTACAACGTCCCTAGCAGGGTAGGTACGTTTCAACGTCCCTAGCAGGATAGGTACGTTACAACGTCCCTAGCAGGTTAGGTACGTTACAACGTCCCTAGGAGGGAGGGTACGTTAAAACGTAACTAGCAGGGTAGGTACGTTACAACGTCCCTAGTAGGGTAGGTACGTTACAACGTCCCAGCAGTGTAGGTACGTTACAACGTCCCAGCAGTGTAGGTACTTTACAACGTCCCTAGCAGTGTAGGTATGTTACAACGTCCCTAGCAGGGTAGGTATGTTACATCGTCCCTACCAGGGTAGGTAGGTTACAACATCCCTAGAAGGTTAGGTACGTTACATCGTCCCTAGTAGTGTAGGTATGTTACAACGTCCCTAGTAGGGTAGGTACGTTACAACGTCCCTAGCAGTGTAGGTATGTTACAACGTCCCTAGTAGGGTAGGTACGTTACATCGTCCCTAGCAGTGTAGGTATGTTACAACGTCCCTAGTAGGGTAGGTACGTTACAACGTCCCAGCAGTGTAGGTACTTTACAACGTCCCTAGCAGTGTAGGTATGTTACATCGTCCCTACCAGGGTAGGTAGGTTACAACATCCCTAGAAGGTTAGGTACGTTGCAACGATGTATAGCAGAATTTATCTTATACAGTGGCAATAACTAGAGAGAACTTTTTACAGAACTGTATTGGAGTCTTGTATAGCATTTGTATATATGATAAATTTAGTAATATAGGCTAATCTCCTAAAAAGAAAGGAATATAGGAATAGTAAATAAAGAAACTAGTTAGTTAGTGAGTGGGGATCTACGTGGTGCTTGTTAACTATAAGGCTTCACCCTTCCGTTGGGAAACCACAGACACAGCTGGTGTGCAGGACGTTCCAGGCGCTATGACATATATCAAGGCTATGCATTGAACATGTTAAATTACTTAAGACTTGCATTACATAACATTACAACTCAGATGATTGAAGTCCACACACCATACATGATTTTTGTGAGGAGAAATAAATAACATTCTCTCGTCTAGTTGTGAAGAGTAAATCTTGGCTCATAGTACGTGGCAGCTGTTGTAGTCAACAAAACGTGAAAGCAAGGTGTGTCAGTAGAAATCAGCTGATGGCTGTCTGTCCTAACCCACTTAGCAGACATCTTGAATGACTTTGCTAGGGATATTAGAACGTACCTCCCTATGAATAGTTGTATAATGTGTTCAAAGTAGTAGGTGGTAATCAACGGGACGTGAAAGCAAGGTGTGTCAGTAGAAATCAGCTGATGGCTGTCTGTCCTAACCCACTTAGCAGACATCTTGAATGCCTTTGCTAGGGATATTAGAACGTACTTCCCTATGAATGGTTGTATAATGTGTTCAAAGTAGTAGGTGGTAGTCAACGGGACGTAGAAGCAAGGTGTGTCAGTAGAAATCAGCTGATGGCTGTCTGTCCTAACCCACTTAGCAGACATCTTGAATGCCATTTGCAGGGGATAATCGAATATACCTTCTCGTGTGTGGTTGTTAATTGTGTTAGCGAAGGGAAACTTGGTAACTCGATACCTTACCAATTGCTCCAGTCCCTAGAGTGAGGGGTAAAAAACACCCCCTCCCTCCACCTAGGTCAGTGTATGTGTCGTTCACTATTATTCAGCATGAGTTTGATCTAAGAGATTCGATTTGCCTGGCTGATTATTCTCTATATCTAGTTTACATTTGTTTATTTGGCCACGGAAAAAATCTTATTAAAAATAAATTATGAAATAATAAATAACATTTGATAATATAAAAAAATTAAATATCATTTGGATTACAACTTTTATAAATAGGTAAATTATTGTAAATTATTCTAAAAATTTTGTTTTATATTATCTTTATACTAGTGTTTGAACAATCTACAAAAGCATTAATTCTTACCTTATTCTGAGTATATTATTGTATATAAACACATTATGAAAATACTCATCAACCAATGACCAAAGACTGTCCTATAATATTTACAAATCCTCATGAAAATAATATTTTGAAATTAGTTTAACGCTAATTTTAGTTCACACAAAAGATTTCATGATATCTGGCAGTTTTTCAAGCCAAATTCCCAACGGGAAGGTTACAGTTTTTTTTTTTATTTAAAATAGGAAAATATTTTATAAATCTCACTCTATTACAAAGCTTAAAATTATAATCGTATAGGTACTTGCTATACTAATTTAAATACATTTGTTACTAAAAAAATTTGTTGTAGTCTAGTTAAATTATAATTTATTTTGTTCTGCAGCTGTAAGGGTATTGACTGAATATAATTGACGATGAGTCAAAATTATTAAATAATGCTAAACTCACGAAAAATATTGTTGCTAGCTTTATATTCAAACCTATTTTAAATAATTGTAAATTTATTCAGTGAGTTGAGTGTTTAAACACGTTTACAAAGTATAACACTGACTTATTGAAACTCAAAATGTAACAATATAAAAAATGATTTTATTGTTCACGAACAATGTTTAAGTAAAATTGTGCCACGTGTTGAAACGCTTAATTTTACTTTATGTTATTAAGCGTTTTATTGAGAAATACTTATCTTGAGTGAGAATATTGTCATTTTCTAGAGACATTTGTCAAACTGGTACATATCAAAAAAGTATTTAATTGTAAAATGTTAAATTATTAAAACTATTGAATGTTTGCTGAATATACGTGCCTCTGTAGCGGAGAGTAGTACGTAGGTCTACTACTGAATATACGTGCCACTGTAGCGGGGAGTAGAACGTAGGTCTACTACCGAATATACGTGCCACTGTAGCGGGGAGTAGTACGTAGGTATACTACTGAATATACGTGCCACTGTAGCGGGGAGTAGAACGTAGGTCTACTACCGAATATACGTGCCACTGTAGCGGGGAGTAGTACATAGGTCTACTACTGAATATACATGCTACTGTAGCGGGGAGTAATACTTAGGTGTACTACTGAATATACGTGCTACTGTAGCGGGGAGTAGTACGTAGGTCTACTACCGAATATACGTGCCACTGTAGCGGGGAGTAGTACATAGGTCTACTACTGAATATACGTGCCACTGTAGCGGGGAGTAGTACATAGGTCTACTACTGAATATACATGCTACTGTAGCGGGGAGTAATACTTAGGTGTACTACTGAATATACGTGCTACTGTAGCGGGCAGTAGTACGTAAACTTACTACTGAATATACGTGCTTCTGTAGTGGGGAGTAGTACGTAGGTCTACTACTGAATATACGTGCCACTGTAGCGGGGAGTAGTACGTAGGTCTACTACTGAATATACGTGCCACTGTAGCGGGGAGTAGTACGTAGGTCTACTACTGAATATACGTGCCACTGTAGCGGGGAGTAGTACGTAGGTCTACTACTGAATATACGTGCCACTGTAGCGGGGAGTAGTACGTAGGTCTACTACTGAATATACGTGCCACTGTAGCGGGGAGTAGTACGTAGGTCTACTACTGAATATACGTGCCACTGTAGCGGGGAGTAGTACGTAGGTCTACTACTGAATATACGTGCCACTGTAGCGGGGAGTAGTACGTAGGTCTACTACTGAATATACGTGCCGCTGTAGCGGGCAGTAGTACGTAGACTTACTACTGAATATACGTACTACTGTAGCGGGCAGTAGTACGTAGGTCTACTACTGAATATACGTGCCGCTGTAGCGGGCAGTAGTACGTAGACTTACTACTGAATATACGTACTACTGTAGCGGGCAGTAGTACGTAGGTCTACTACTGAATATACGTGCCGCTGTAGCGGGCAGTAGTACGTAGACTTACTACTGAATATACGTACTACTGTAGCGGGCAGTAGTACGTAGGTCTACTACTGAATATACGTGCCACTGCAGCGGGCAGTAGTACGTAGACTTACTACTGAATATACGTGCTACTGTAGCGGGGAGTAGTACGTAGGTCTACTACTGAATATACGTGCCACTGTAGCGGGCAGTAGTACGTAGACTTACTACTGAATATACGTGCCACAGTAGCGGAGAGTAGTACATAGGTCTACTACTGAATATACGTACCACTGTAGCGGGCAGTCGTACATAGGTCTACTACTGAATATACGTACCACTGTAGCGGGCAGTCGTACATAGGTCTACTACTGAATATACGTGCCACTGTAGCGGGCAGTCGTACATAGGTCTACTACTGAATATACGTGCCACTGTAGCGGGGAGTAGTACGTAGGTCTACTACTGAATATACGTACCACTGTAGCGGGCAGTCGTACATAGGTCTACTACTGAATATACGTACCACTGTAGCGGGCAGTCGTACATAGGTCTACTACTGAATATACGTGCCACTGTAGCGGGGAGTAGTACGTAGGTCTACTACTGAATATACATTTTAAACGTTATCATATTGCGCGTTGGGTTTGCTTTTCATATTTCGAATACTTACGCCTAGTTTTTAAAAATATGTGAAAATGAAAGCTTAAACTAAATATTTTTTTCTATAAACCTAATTAGAAATTCGCTAAACAATTCCAACGCGAAATTTCATCCTTGATCAAACGCAATTTGTTTGGAAAAATCCGTCTAAAAATAACTGTTTAGTTTGGATACGCGTGATCGTCAATCCGGGTTGAAAATAACATTGTTTTAATGGGATCAAAACCAACATGGCTGACAACTTCCGACAGCCTCTGCAGACTCTTAAGACTAGGCTTACTTAGTAATGATTACCGGGCATGGTGACTCTGTGACTGTGGCTGAGGTTTCGGACTGCGGAGAGCAAGGTCCAAGGTTCGAATCCCCAATTGAACTAATGGTTGGTAGCCTACTTCTCTCGTTGAAAAAAGTGCACGTACAAGGCATGTGCAGGATCATATGAACTGGAAAGTGGTTACAAAAAATGTATTAAAGTATATGAATAGCTCTACTCATTCACTCAGGAGATTGGTATTGTACACCACCCACCATAATATTATTCAACACATAATCAGCATTTTTAAGTAACGATGTTTGTTGAAACAAGCTACTGTATTATTTTTAAGGAGGCAAATTATTACATAAAACTCGTTTCAGCCTATTTCCCTTAACTCCAAGACTCCAAAATTTACTTCTTTTTCATACTGTACTAGATAAGAAAAGAGAAGTGGGAAGATACAAAATTATTCCATTTTAAATTGTAAAACTCGTTCCTAGCGGCAAGTGGAAAAAGGATTTTTCAGAACAGTAGTGATTAAAGTCCATAGGGAAAAGAACGATCAAGACCAGGTATTCAGATATTTTGTCTAATCAATGCTGATAACCGCTGATTCAGCAGATTCGCTGTCTGACGGCGCCAAGTGATGGCCGTCAAAGCCTATACCGATCCCAGCAGTCAATGTAAATTAGGCCAGCACTTTTCAGCCCCCCCCCTCCTCTCATGGGCTGGGAGCAGTCGCCACCTCATCGCGCGCTTATCAAGCGAATTATTCAAGTTTACATATTTTTCCATCTCTTTAGCGATGATACACGGAGGGTTTTCCCCAAGTTAGGGGGTGGAGGGGTAATGAAGACCGGGAAGTATGGCTATGATATCGCGATCATTTGCAAGTCTGCCAATCCCGATGGAAGACTGTAATCGAGTTTGGCGCGGATAAAGAAAGCACATAATGAGTCTCGCAAAACTCATTAACTCAATGTACTTTTTGCAAAGTACATCATACAAACCCCGCCGTCCTAATCAAGTCTCATGCTTAGTTCGGTTCATTTGTCCAATTATGTCTGGCGAGCCGTTCTTTGATCCTCTCCCTTCGACATGCGCACGCGCCCCGTCCTCTCTACTTTCCAAACGTTGTACAATAATGGTTTATAATTTGAGAAGAGACATTTGTCGGAAAACTTTAAACGTAATTGTTTATGAATCCACGAGTTCTTTAGCAACTCCGATAAACTTTTATGATTACTCAATTCCAAACATTTTCAATATAGGCTAATTATTAAATGTATTCTCCTAATTGATCACCATATTGTAAGGACTATCTGTATGGGTAAGTTATAAAGGAACTTTGCTTGTAGACTCCTTCAAAAATATTAATGTGCTAAATATTGAGCTGACCCCCCTTCTTTATATAATGAATTATTTGAAAAAATTATTAATTTCTTTTATTTATTTTTATAAATTTACTAATAGAACTTTACTGCACAACTGTACTGGTAAAATACCAAACAAATGATAACAACACATATGAGATGTCATATGTCGTATAGTTTATGTGTTATAGGACTTGTATATCTAAACCTATTATAAGTTAGGCCACAGAGAAAAAAACAAACAGAGGTCGTTTTCTTATAGTCGCAGCGAACGCCTCGATGGCAGCTATAGATAGATTAGAACTAATTTACATCTTTATAAATCTGTTTATTAGTTAAAGATAAGATCATAAAAGATCCATATCAGGTATCTGAGGTCTATAATAAGTATTGTGTAAATGTTTCATCACTTGTAAATGGTGTCAAACACAACCATCACCAATCAGGGTTCCCTAGTAAAATAAAAGAAGGATGTAACTTTGACAAATGTTCTCT
The DNA here is from genome assembly GCA_035578905.1 of Stictocephala bisonia. Lineage (NCBI taxonomy): Eukaryota > Metazoa > Arthropoda > Insecta > Hemiptera > Membracidae > Stictocephala > Stictocephala bisonia. Next base: position 24,866 of record JAQJVL010002552.1, read on the forward strand.
GATCACCATAAAAAAATTAGACAGTATAATTTCGAAAATGGAACAAACAAAAATCCAGTAGTATTAATGAAATTAGTATACACATCCTGAAATTGTGCGAAGAAGAAGTGTTATTGTAAGCCCTCGATTTAACGGGCCCCGACTTAACGTACTTCGGATTTAACGGACAGCTTCCAGCTGCACTACAGTATTTATCTAAAATTCTATATTATCACGGAATTAATGTTGTTAAGGAACTCTTATAGAAAATTGTAATTTATAAAATTCGTAGGTTAATCACGTTTATACAATATTTATTTGTATATTTTATTAATCTTAGAGTTAACTATAAGCTGGCAGCATCTCAGTGTTGATTAAGATGTGGCAATCTCATAACAGCGTCAGGTGAGTTCACCCTGATTTAACGGACTAGAGCCTGTCCCGTATAGTCCGTTAAATCGAGGGTTTACTGTACTGCCTTTAACCCCCTTGATATATTTTAATTGGATGCTGGTTTTCCCCCTCAAAACTGTAAAATAGCCTAAATCAAACATTTGTTTAAAAAAATCAGACAGATCCGATCCGGGCACCTATCGTCCAGTGTCATTCTTCCCAACATTTTTTTAACTACAATAGAAAAAGTTGTTTCGGAGCAACTTACACATTTTTGGAGTTAAATAACATATTTTGCAAACGACAATAAGGTTTTCGGAAAAACACCAACAAAACTGGCACTCGTTGATTTCACAAACGAATGTATCGATGCAGTGGAGGCTGGTGAGACTGTACCGACTTGTCTAAAGCCTTTGACTCTGTCGACCATATCATTCTCTTGGAGAAATTGGCGTATCAGGAACTATCGCGCTTCCCTTCAAATGGATTGAGTCGTAAACTTACATGACTTATAGTTATCAAATTACTGAAATTAAAGAAAATACAGCATTCAAAATTAAAAACATATCGATACCTCAAAAGATAACCAGCGGAGCCGCAAGGTTCTGTATTGGGACCTCTCCTACTTTTGGTCTATATAAACAATATAACAGACACGATTCCGGAGTCTAGCATCAACCTCTTTGCCGATGATACGACATTGATCATGAGGGGGCTCTGGAAAACGAAAAAATCGAAAACCTCTAAAAATTGTTTAAGGAAAACAAACTCAGTTTAAATTATCAGAAAACAAAATATCTTTATTTTAAAACAATACAAAAACAAAATTCCGAACCTATTTATTGGAAAGGACCTAATTGAAAAATCAAAAACTGCGGGTGTTTTAGGAGTGAGACTGGACGATGGGCTTGGTTGGGGTGAGCACATTCAGGGGTAGAGGGATCACTTGCTCGGGGTCTTTTCATCCTTCATAGGATGAGGACTTATGGCAGCATCCCTCTGTCCAGGCTTGTATACCATGGGCTGTTCGAGAAACATATTTTATATTCAATAGTTTTATGGGGCTCTTTCAAGAGTAATTTAAATAAGATATTTACCTGACAAAACAAGCAATTAGAACTATGTTGGGGATGCCGCCTCATGCTAGGATTCGTTCATTCAGCTTGAACTCTTGACAGTCCCATGTCTTTTCATTTTTGAATCTGTAGTCTACATTAAACCACAAAACATTCTTCCTCATTTCATTGACCATAGATTGACTTGAAATAAAAGTATCCATGCTCAACAACACCAGTAGTGAATATATAGGCGTTTCAGACTCAGGTCTCTATAGTATCACGGAAAATGAAGGCGCTACCTTTTAATTAATTAATTATATATTTAAAAATGAAGGCGCTACCTGCAATACAGTATTGAAATGCGGGACTTGCCTACTAAAACATGAAGGCGCTTTTTATTTATTAATAAATACACTGTTAGCCTACCTATTTAAATTAATTTTTTATTTAATTTTTCCCAACTTTTTAATAAATACACTGTTAACCTAGCTTTATTATATAACATACACTGTTAGCCTACCTATTTAATTAATTTTTTATTTAATTTATATCATTTTTTGTAATAAATACACTCTTAACCTAACTTTTTCCATGTTATACTATATAAAATGCACTGTTAACCTTGTTATACTATATAAAATACACTCTAGGCAACCCGCAATACACGTTTTATTTAAAAATCAAGGGGCAGCTATTATTTATATTAATTATTTACTTCTTTTTTTATTTTTATTTAATACACCGTTACCTACCTATACTTATCTATCTAATCATGGTTGTGTACGTACTTAACACTCTAGGCAACCCGCAATACACGTTTTATTTAAAAATTAAGGGGCAGCTATCATTTATATTAATTATTTAATTCTTTTTTATTTTTATTTAATACACTGTTACATACGAGGCCTACTGGTGTACGGCGGCCGAGCTTTATCGCTGTTATCACATCACTTGACCTTCATGTGACATCACTTGGTTATCATGTGGAGCGTCCATGCGGTGCTGATTAATATAACACTGACCTCAAAGGTCAACCCGTGGCTGTTATCACATCCGCTTCCATTACCACAAGCATTGTTTTACATCCCGTGTCTTGCACAATCTCTTTTAACGTAATCGGAGTTTCATGTCTGGACAGGCGCGTGACCTAATTGCCCCAACAGTACTACACAGGATGACGTAATCGAAGTTTCAGTCTGGACAGGCGCGTGACCCAATTGCCCCCCCTCCCTCATCCATCCCTATATAAACGACCAACACATTCAACCTTTCTCACTTCTGCTCTTGCGCTCGTACTGATCAGACGTGTCCTCACTTTGCTCCTACTTGTTATTAAATACAATTATCTTATAATTTATATTTTGACCTTTGTTCTTTGTGCGATATTTTGAATTTGTTTCACCCCTTTCCCCCCCCCCTCATCCATCCCTATATAAACGACCAACACATTCAATCTTTCTCACTTCTGCTCTTGCACTCGTACTGATCAGACGTGTCCTCACTTTGCTCCTACTCGTTATTAAATACAATTATCTTATAATTTATATTTTGACCTTTGTTCTTTGTACGGTATTTTGAATTTGTTTCAATATTAACAAACTTATCTTGTAAAGTAAATTAACGTTTGTAATTTTCCGTTTAATTACCAAATATGGAATCCTTTGCCATTAACAATAACCTAGTCACCATCTCCCGCCAATTTGACACTTCCGGTTCCGATCTCCTTACCGTTCTGACTGTACATAAAAATAAAATTATGTCCGAAATAAATAACCACCTAAACAGGCTCGGGGGAGTTAAATGGTACCTTGCGGTACAAATTAAATTCACAAAATTTGTTAACAACGAAGAAATCTCAACTACTCCATTCTTTCACGGCAAAACTCGTCCTTTGTTACCTTCCGATTCTCTAGATATTCAGTATTCCGAGGCTACGGACAAAATTTTAGAAAGCGTGGCTAAGTGGGTGAGCCAGGGAAGTGGGTGGGTAATAGAAAATGTTTTACGACTCGATCTGTTTATTGTTAAATTTCAACCTTTGTACGCCTCTTCTTTCATACCCACCCCGAAAAAAATTTCTCACGCCAAACAGGGAATTGTAAATATTAAAAATTACGATCAAAAATGTTTCCTGTACTGTGTACTTGCCCAATTGTACCCTGACCGAAATAGGCGAGTAAGCTATTATGAAATCTTAGAATCTAAATTAAACATGTCTGGGATTAGCTATCCTGTCAAAATTACCGATTTAGATAACTTTGAAAAACTGAACCCTGCTATCTCTGTAAATGTATTTGGTTTTGAAAAAGACGAAATTTACCCTCTAAGAATAACCAAAGAAAAATTTAGAGCTCACCATGTAAACTTACTATTACTGACCACTGACACCACTACTCACTACTGCCTAATTACCAACTTGTCACGACTTTTAGCTCACTTGACTAAATACAACCCAACTTCATACTACTGTGACTACTGCCTACACAGATTTTCTTCTCAACTACGACTTACTAACCACTTACCTTTGTGTTCACCACACGGTGCACAAAAGACCAGACTTCCTACTGATGACGAAAAATACATGTCTTTCAAAAATTACACACTAACTCACAAAGTTCCCTTCACTATTTATTGTGATTTTGAATCTTTTGTTGTACCTATCCCTACTACACTCAATAATCCATCTACTTCACATACTACCAACACTGCCCATCACGTACCTTCTGGCTTTTGCTACGTAATTATTGACAGTGATGGCAAACCAGTAAAGCAACCTAAAGTCTATAGCGGCCCCGACGTTGTAGATACGTTTCTAAATTGTTTGATTGCAGAGTCTGAGGAACTCTTACCCATTATCAAAAAGAATATTCCTATCAATATGTCTCCGCAAGACAAAATTATTTTCCAAAATGCTACCACCTGTCACCTTTGTCAAAAACCTTTACATGGAGACAAAGTAGCTAATCATAATCACCTAACGGGGCAGTTCTTGGGACCCGCCCACAATTCATGTAACTTAAATTATAAAGTTCCTAATCACATCCCAGTCTTTTTCCATAACCTCAGAGGTTATGACTGCCACCACTTGATCCAAGGGTTAGGTAAATTCAAAAAAGAAAAACTGTCATGTATCGCTACAACCAGTGAGCGGTACATTTCAGTCACCCTTGAATCTTTACGATTTTTGGATTCCTTACAGTTCCTTAACGCTTCTTTGGACACACTCGTGTCCAACTTAGTTTCTGACGGGGCATCAAAATTCAAAATTTTAGGGCAGTGTATGACCAACACAGACTTACTACTACGCAAAGGCGTCTTTCCCTACACTTACATGACAGACAAATCAAAATTTAACGAAACTGAACTGCCTCCCAAGGAGGCGTTCTTCAATGACCTGACCAAAACACCTATCACTGACGAAGACTACACACACGCACAGACTGTGTGGTCAACCTTTGGTATGACCACTTTGAAACAATATCACGACCTTTACTTACTCACAGACGTACTATTACTTGCCGACGTGTTTGAAAATTTTAGAACTACCAGTATGACTTACTACGGTATTGACCCCTGTAACGTCTACTCTGCCCCCGGACTAGCATGGAATTCCATGCTGAAAATGACAGACATACGTCTTGAACTACTCACAGACATTGACCAGCACCTCTTTGTCGAGTCTGGGATCCGGGGCGGTGTCTCCATGATACCCAACCGGTACGCCCAGGCCAACAACCCTTACCTTCCTGACTTTGACAACAAAAAACCGACTAATTACTTACTTTACCTAGACTGTAATAATTTGTACGGGACAAGTATGTCAGATAGACTCCCAGAGTCTGATTTTAAGTGGATCGACCCACAGGACATTGACATTACAAAAGTACCCGACGACTCCGACACCGGTTACATTTTAGAAGTTGACTTACACTACCCTGACCATTTACACAACCTACATTCTGACTTTCCACTAGCCCCCGAACGAAAAATAGTTACAGACGACATGCTTTCCCCCTACTGTAAGGACCTACTTCATGAACTCGACTATAAACCTCCAAAGACTGAAAAATTACTAACCACACTGTGTGACAAAACCAAGTACGTTGTACACTACAAGACTCTAAAACTTTACTTACAACTTGGACTTGTACTGACCAAAATTCACAGAGCTCTAAGTTTTAAACAGTCTGCCTGGTTAGCCCCATTTATCAATTTTAATACAGAGAAAAGAAAAGAAGCCAAAAATAATTTTGAAAAAGATTTTTTTAAGTTAATGAACAACGCTACGTACGGGAAATCATTGGAAAATGTTAGGTCGCGTATTGATTTTAAACTAGTAAATAACGAAAAACAATTGGTCAAATGGACAGCTAGTCCCAGACTTAAAACATTTTTCGCATACAATAAAGATATCGCGGGATTGGCTTTAAAAAAACAAACAATTTTCCTAAACAGACCCATTTATGTTGGATTTACAGTACTGGAAATTTCAAAATCAATAATGTACAACTTTCACTACAACTGGGCAATTGCAAAGTATGGGAAAAACATAAAACTTTGTATGACTGACACAGACTCACTATTCTACAACGTATATACTCCCGACGTTTACACAGATATGAAAAACGAATTACACCTTTTTGACACGTCCGACTATCCACCTAGCCACCCATGCTACAGTGTAGAAAACAAAAAAGCATTAGGAAAATTTAAAGACGAACTAAACTCAAATCCGGCTAGGGAAATAATTGGCTTGAGAGCGAAATGCTACTCCGTTCTAAATTCTAATCTAGAGGAAAAGAAGGTAGCCAAAGGCGTCCCCCGAGTCGCAATAAAAAAACAATTAAAACATGAAATGTATAAAGACTGTCTTTTAAATCATTCGTTAAAAACAACATCCACTCTAAACATCCGTAGTGAAAAACATAAAATTTACACACAAAATATTTCAAAATTATCACTTTCCCCTTTTGACGATAAAAGATACATCTTGGATAATGGAATTGATACACTAGCATACGGACACCATTTAATTAGTAAAAAACGAACTTTAGAACACGATCATGATTCCATTAATAAAAAACTAAAACTCACTGGAATGAGATTGTAACACATGGTTACTAACATGTCCGTAGAAACCCAATTTACGACATTGGATGGGCTCAACCCGACCGTAGTGCAATGTAAAAGCCTCGTACTGGGCGGACCTTCTTCTTGATTACGGTAACTCCTACGCCAGGTAAGTAATGTTAAGTTAGTTTTAAGTAAACTCTTTTACCGTCAACCTTTAAAAAACAATCTGTAAAGTAAATTCTGTTATAATATGAACACTTTTGTGAGTTTACATAACTACAATTTATTAACGGATATCTCCAGCTCTGTGTGAATTTCTATAGAATACCGTACCATCGAGGTGAGGGCGGCTCAAATTTAATAAAAAATCGCCCGACTGTTCTCTAAGGCAGCTTTAAAACGTGTAAGACCTGAGGCGGTCCTGCAGCTTGGGGCTGGGCTAATCCCCGTAAGACCTTGAGTCGCAGTCCGGGCCCTCGTAAGGTACGTGTATGATTGAATGTTACACTCTATGGCTGGACAGTATCCGTAGGTCCCATGTGTGAGGGAGAGTAACCTACAAAAAAGAAAAAAACACAAAAACCTACTGTAAAAAACAGAATCAAAAAATAAAAACAAATTTATAAATAAAAACCCCTTTGTGAGTCTGTACGTCACATTGAAAGGCTTCTCTAAGTAAAGTGATGTCTTTACTTACAGAGGGACCCAAATAAATACAAAAAATAAATAAAAAAATTATAAAAAAACCATAACTAAATAATACTGAGAGGTAGCATTTTGTTGGTTGGCTACCACCGTAGTGAGCGAGGTTGGGGCTCATTACACTAAAATACCCGTGGGGGATACCAGTCCTCTATCGGGCGCGTCCCATGGGAATTGGGCAATGCCCTTCAGTTTTGCCTTCAGCTTACTTGAGGGTAGTGAGGAATTAAATACTCACCGTGAAAAAAACTGGTTAAATCAAAAACATTAATAAAATCTACGAGAAAGATCTTAGTAACATATGGTAAAACTTTCTATAAAAAGAGTAAATTCAATCCAAAAGTAAGAAAAAAATCAAAGATACATACAAATTTCAGAAAAAGAGTCATTTTACATAAAAAATGTGTTGAAAAATGTTTCAAATCAAGGAAGAACTACCAACATAGTACTCTCCAAACCCCTTAAAATTTAGTTAAAATGTCAATAAATAGGGTTATTTGTGTACAAAATATGTTATAATTCCCTAAAAGCATTAAAATTCAGTGTCATAACAATGATGTTTGTTCTAAACCTTTAAAATTATCTAATAGACTCTTTATAAACTTAGTTTGTGCTCAAAACAACACACAAAAGACCAAACACAAACTCTACATATAAGACTCTTGGTTGACCACCCACCTACTCAACATACAACACCTCTGATACACCATTCCCTTGAACATTACATAAAACCTGTGATATTCCACTCAATCACCAAACACACATGACTCTTAATAGACCAATCCACCTACCTCTGCACACACGATTCCTTAGGACACACCCTACACCCACCACTCATCCTACAGACAAAACTCCTAGAGAACTACCCATCCACCATAAAAACACTATTTCTTCATATAATCATGTTTAAAAAATAACATTATTACACTGTAAGATAGGTTTAATATAGCTAAAGACCAAAAGTGTTACCTAAAATTCTGTTTTCTCTAGAAATATGAGAAAAAATTAGGTTTAAAAACAATGAACACAGAAAAAATTAGGTTTAAAAACAATGAACACAGAAAAAATTAGGTTTAAAAACAATGAGAACAGAAAAAATTAGATTAAAAAAATGAACATAGAAAAAGTTAGGTTAAAAAAATGAACACAGAAAAAGTTAGGTTAAAAAAAGAACACAGAAAAAGTTAGGTTAAAAAAAAAAAAAAAAAAAACATAGAAAAAGTTAGGTTAGCAAACATCAGAAAAGTAAGTCTAGCAAACAACCGAAAGGTTGATTGCTATCCTTACTTTTCTGATGTTTGCTAACCTAACTTTTTCTATGTTTTTTTTTTTTTTTTTTTTTTACCTAACTTTTTCTGTGTTCTTTTTTTAACCTAACTTTTTCTGTGTTCATTTTTTTAACCTAACTTTTTCTATGTTCATTTTTTTAATCTAATTTTTTCTGTTCTCATTGTTTTTAAACCTAATTTTTTCTGTGTTCATTGTTTTTAAACCTAATTTTTTCTGTGTTCATTGTTTTTAAACCTAATTTTTTCTCATATTTCTAGAGAAAACAGAATTTTAGGTAACACTTTTGGTCTTTAGCTATATTAAACCTATCTTACAGTGTAATAATGTTATTTTTTAAACATGATTATATGAAGAAATAGTGTTTTTATGGTGGATGGGTAGTTCTCTAGGAGTTTTGTCTGTAGGATGAGTGGTGGGTGTAGGGTGTGTCCTAAGGAATCGTGTGTGCAGAGGTAGGTGGATTGGTCTATTAAGAGTCATGTGTGTTTGGTGATTGAGTGGAATATCACAGGTTTTATGTAATGTTCAAGGGAATGGTGTATCAGAGGTGTTGTATGTTGAGTAGGTGGGTGGTCAACCAAGAGTCTTATATGTAGAGTTTGTGTTTGGTCTTTTGTGTGTTGTTTTGAGCACAAACTAAGTTTATAAAGAGTCTATTAGATAATTTTAAAGGTTTAGAACAAACATCATTGTTATGACACTGAATTTTAATGCTTTTAGGGAATTATAACATATTTTGTACACAAATAACCCTATTTATTGACATTTTAACTAAATTTTAAGGGGTTTGGAGAGTACTATGTTGGTAGTTCTTCCTTGATTTGAAACATTTTTCAACACATTTTTTATGTAAAATGACTCTTTTTCTGAAATTTGTATGTATCTTTGATTTTTTTCTTACTTTTGGATTGAATTTACTCTTTTTATAGAAAGTTTTACCATATGTTACTAAGATCTTTCTCGTAGATTTTATTAATGTTTTTGATTTAACCAGTTTTTTTCACGGTGAGTATTTAATTCCTCACTACCCTCAAGTAAGCTGAAGGCAAAACTGAAGGGCATTGCCCAATTCCCATGGGACGCGCCCGATAGAGGACTGGTATCCCCCACGGGTATTTTAGTGTAATGAGCCCCAACCTCGCTCACTACGGTGGTAGCCAACCAACAAAATGCTACCTCTCAGTATTATTTAGTTATGGTTTTTTTATAATTTTTTTATTTATTTTTTGTATTTATTTGGGTCCCTCTGTAAGTAAAGACATCACTTTACTTAGAGAAGCCTTTCAATGTGACGTACAGACTCACAAAGGGGTTTTTATTTATAAATTTGTTTTTATTTTTTGATTCTGTTTTTTACAGTAGGTTTTTGTGTTTTTTTCTTTTTTGTAGGTTACTCTCCCTCACACATGGGACCTACGGATACTGTCCAGCCATAGAGTGTAACATTCAATCATACACGTACCTTACGAGGGCCCGGACTGCGACTCAAGGTCTTACGGGGATTAGCCCAGCCCCAAGCTGCAGGACCGCCTCAGGTCTTACACGTTTTAAAGCTGCCTTAGAGAACAGTCGGGCGATTTTTTATTAAATTTGAGCCGCCCTCACCTCGATGGTACGGTATTCTATAGAAATTCACACAGAGCTGGAGATATCCGTTAATAAATTGTAGTTATGTAAACTCACAAAAGTGTTCATATTATAACAGAATTTACTTTACAGATTGTTTTTTAAAGGTTGACGGTAAAAGAGTTTACTTAAAACTAACTTAACATTACTTACCTGGCGTAGGAGTTACCGTAATCAAGAAGAAGGTCCGCCCAGTACGAGGCTTTTACATTGCACTACGGTCGGGTTGAGCCCATCCAATGTCGTAAATTGGGTTTCTACGGACATGTTAGTAACCATGTGTTACAATCTCATTCCAGTGAGTTTTAGTTTTTTATTAATGGAATCATGATCGTGTTCTAAAGTTCGTTTTTTACTAATTAAATGGTGTCCGTATGCTAGTGTATCAATTCCATTATCCAAGATGTATCTTTTATCGTCAAAAGGGGAAAGTGATAATTTTGAAATATTTTGTGTGTAAATTTTATGTTTTTCACTACGGATGTTTAGAGTGGATGTTGTTTTTAACGAATGATTTAAAAGACAGTCTTTATACATTTCATGTTTTAATTGTTTTTTTATTGCGACTCGGGGGACGCCTTTGGCTACCTTCTTTTCCTCTAGATTAGAATTTAGAACGGAGTAGCATTTCGCTCTCAAGCCAATTATTTCCCTAGCCGGATTTGAGTTTAGTTCGTCTTTAAATTTTCCTAATGCTTTTTTGTTTTCTACACTGTAGCATGGGTGGCTAGGTGGATAGTCGGACGTGTCAAAAAGGTGTAATTCGTTTTTCATATCTGTGTAAACGTCGGGAGTATATACGTTGTAGAATAGTGAGTCTGTGTCAGTCATACAAAGTTTTATGTTTTTCCCATACTTTGCAATTGCCCAGTTGTAGTGAAAGTTGTACATTATTGATTTTGAAATTTCCAGTACTGTAAATCCAACATAAATGGGTCTGTTTAGGAAAATTGTTTGTTTTTTTAAAGCCAATCCCGCGATATCTTTATTGTATGCGAAAAATGTTTTAAGTCTGGGACTAGCTGTCCATTTGACCAATTGTTTTTCGTTATTTACTAGTTTAAAATCAATACGCGACCTAACATTTTCCAATGATTTCCCGTACGTAGCGTTGTTCATTAACTTAAAAAAATCTTTTTCAAAATTATTTTTGGCTTCTTTTCTTTTCTCTGTATTAAAATTGATAAATGGGGCTAACCAGGCAGACTGTTTAAAACTTAGAGCTCTGTGAATTTTGGTCAGTACAAGTCCAAGTTGTAAGTAAAGTTTTAGAGTCTTGTAGTGTACAACGTACTTGGTTTTGTCACACAGTGTGGTTAGTAATTTTTCAGTCTTTGGAGGTTTATAGTCGAGTTCATGAAGTAGGTCCTTACAGTAGGGGGAAAGCATGTCGTCTGTAACTATTTTTCGTTCGGGGGCTAGTGGAAAGTCAGAATGTAGGTTGTGTAAATGGTCAGGGTAGTGTAAGTCAACTTCTAAAATGTAACCGGTGTCGGAGTCGTCGGGTACTTTTGTAATGTCAATGTCCTGTGGGTCGATCCACTTAAAATCAGACTCTGGGAGTCTATCTGACATACTTGTCCCGTACAAATTATTACAGTCTAGGTAAAGTAAGTAATTAGTCGGTTTTTTGTTGTCAAAGTCAGGAAGGTAAGGGTTGTTGGCCTGGGCGTACCGGTTGGGTATCATGGAGACACCGCCCCGGATCCCAGACTCGACAAAGAGGTGCTGGTCAATGTCTGTGAGTAGTTCAAGACGTATGTCTGTCATTTTCAGCATGGAATTCCATGCTAGTCCGGGGGCAGAGTAGACGTTACAGGGGTCAATACCGTAGTAAGTCATACTGGTAGTTCTAAAATTTTCAAACACGTCGGCAAGTAATAGTACGTCTGTGAGTAAGTAAAGGTCGTGATATTGTTTCAAAGTGGTCATACCAAAGGTTGACCACACAGTCTGTGCGTGTGTGTAGTCTTCGTCAGTGATAGGTGTTTTGGTCAGGTCATTGAAGAACGCCTCCTTGGGAGGCAGTTCAGTTTCGTTAAATTTTGATTTGTCTGTCATGTAAGTGTAGGGAAAGACGCCTTTGCGTAGTAGTAAGTCTGTGTTGGTCATACACTGCCCTAAAATTTTGAATTTTGATGCCCCGTCAGAAACTAAGTTGGACACGAGTGTGTCCAAAGAAGCGTTAAGGAACTGTAAGGAATCCAAAAATCGTAAAGATTCAAGGGTGACTGAAATGTACCGCTCACTGGTTGTAGCGATACATGACAGTTTTTCTTTTTTGAATTTACCTAACCCTTGGATCAAGTGGTGGCAGTCATAACCTCTGAGGTTATGGAAAAAGACTGGGATGTGATTAGGAACTTTATAATTTAAGTTACATGAATTGTGGGCGGGTCCCAAGAACTGCCCCGTTAGGTGATTATGATTAGCTACTTTGTCTCCATGTAAAGGTTTTTGACAAAGGTGACAGGTGGTAGCATTTTGGAAAATAATTTTGTCTTGCGGAGACATATTGATAGGAATATTCTTTTTGATAATGGGTAAGAGTTCCTCAGACTCTGCAATCAAACAATTTAGAAACGTATCTACAACGTCGGGGCCGCTATAGACTTTAGGTTGCTTTACTGGTTTGCCATCACTGTCAATAATTACGTAGCAAAAGCCAGAAGGTACGTGATGGGTAGTGTTGGTAGTATGTGAAGTAGATGGATTATTGAGTGTAGTAGGGATAGGTACAACAAAAGATTCAAAATCACAATAAATAGTGAAGGGAACTTTGTGAGTTAGTGTGTAATTTTTGAAAGACATGTATTTTTCGTCATCAGTAGGAAGTCTGGTCTTTTGTGCACCGTGTGGTGAACACAAAGGTAAGTGGTTAGTAAGTCGTAGTTGAGAAGAAAATCTGTGTAGGCAGTAGTCACAGTAGTATGAAGTTGGGTTGTATTTAGTCAAGTGAGCTAAAAGTCGTGACAAGTTGGTAATTAGGCAGTAGTGAGTAGTGGTGTCAGTGGTCAGTAATAGTAAGTTTACATGGTGAGCTCTAAATTTTTCTTTGGTTATTCTTAGAGGGTAAATTTCGTCTTTTTCAAAACCAAATACATTTACAGAGATAGCAGGGTTCAGTTTTTCAAAGTTATCTAAATCGGTAATTTTGACAGGATAGCTAATCCCAGACATGTTTAATTTAGATTCTAAGATTTCATAATAGCTTACTCGCCTATTTCGGTCAGGGTACAATTGGGCAAGTACACAGTACAGGAAACATTTTTGATCGTAATTTTTAATATTTACAATTCCCTGTTTGGCGTGAGAAATTTTTTTCGGGGTGGGTATGAAAGAAGAGGCGTACAAAGGTTGAAATTTAACAATAAACAGATCGAGTCGTAAAACATTTTCTATTACCCACCCACTTCCCTGGCTCACCCACTTAGCCACGCTTTCTAAAATTTTGTCCGTAGCCTCGGAATACTGAATATCTAGAGAATCGGAAGGTAACAAAGGACGAGTTTTGCCGTGAAAGAATGGAGTAGTTGAGATTTCTTCGTTGTTAACAAATTTTGTGAATTTAATTTGTACCGCAAGGTACCATTTAACTCCCCCGAGCCTGTTTAGGTGGTTATTTATTTCGGACATAATTTTATTTTTATGTACAGTCAGAACGGTAAGGAGATCGGAACCGGAAGTGTCAAATTGGCGGGAGATGGTGACTAGGTTATTGTTAATGGCAAAGGATTCCATATTTGGTAATTAAACGGAAAATTACAAACGTTAATTTACTTTACAAGATAAGTTTGTTAATATTGAAACAAATTCAAAATACCGTACAAAGAACAAAGGTCAAAATATAAATTATAAGATAATTGTATTTAATAACGAGTAGGAGCAAAGTGAGGACACGTCTGATCAGTACGAGTGCAAGAGCAGAAGTGAGAAAGATTGAATGTGTTGGTCGTTTATATAGGGATGGATGAGGGGGGGGGGAAAGGGGTGAAACAAATTCAAAATATCGCACAAAGAACAAAGGTCAAAATATAAATTATAAGATAATTGTATTTAATAACAAGTAGGAGCAAAGTGAGGACACGTCTGATCAGTACGAGCGCAAGAGCAGAAGTGAGAAAGGTTGAATGTGTTGGTCGTTTATATAGGGATGGATGAGGGAGGGGGGGCAATTGGGTCACGCGCCTGTCCAGACTGAAACTTCGATTACGTCATCCTGTGTAGTACTGTTGGGGCAATTAGGTCACGCGCCTGTCCAGACATGAAACTCCGATTACGTTAAAAGAGATTGTGCAAGACACGGGATGTAAAACAATGCTTGTGGTAATGGAAGCGGATGTGATAACAGCCACGGGTTGACCTTTGAGGTCAGTGTTATATTAATCAGCACCGCATGGACGCTCCACATGATAACCAAGTGATGTCACATGAAGGTCAAGTGATGTGATAACAGCGATAAAGCTCGGCCGCCGTACACCAGTAGGCCTCGTATGTAACAGTGTATTAAATAAAAATAAAAAAGAATTAAATAATTAATATAAATGATAGCTGCCCCTTAATTTTTAAATAAAACGTGTATTGCGGGTTGCCTAGAGTGTTAAGTACGTACACAACCATGATTAGATAGATAAGTATAGGTAGGTAACGGTGTATTAAATAAAAATAAAAAAAGAAGTAAATAATTAATATAAATAATAGCTGCCCCTTGATTTTTAAATAAAACGTGTATTGCGGGTTGCCTAGAGTGTATTTTATATAGTATAACAAGGTTAACAGTGCATTTTATATAGTATAACATGGAAAAAGTTAGGTTAAGAGTGTATTTATTACAAAAAATGATATAAATTAAATAAAAAATTAATTAAATAGGTAGGCTAACAGTGTATGTTATATAATAAAGCTAGGTTAACAGTGTATTTATTAAAAAGTTGGGAAAAATTAAATAAAAAATTAATTTAAATAGGTAGGCTAACAGTGTATTTATTAATAAATAAAAAGCGCCTTCATGTTTTAGTAGGCAAGTCCCGCATTTCAATACTGTATTGCAGGTAGCGCCTTCATTTTTAAATATATAATTAATTAATTAAAAGGTAGCGCCTTCATTTTCCGTGATACTATAGAGACCTGAGTCTGAAACGCCTATATATTCACTACTAACACCGTTTACAAATCTTTGAACATAAAATTGCAATCAAATTCATGTTCATGTAAAATTATAAGTAAACATTTCTCATATGTAGGATGAATATAATTTATTCTATTTTATTGTAATTATGTATATTCTCATAATGTATAACTGTTAGGGAAAGGAGGAGATAAATATTGCACATGAAAATAAATTGTCATGTCAACGTTTCTACAAGGGATTTTCAGATATATATAAAGTTTCTTTCATAATTTTTTTCCCTGTAGCCTGTTTGTTGTAAGTAGGATTTGTTACTAATGTTTTAAATTAACAGTATAGTTATATGCAGATATTCACCTTCTACGTGTGTCGGTTGAAATATAAATGCATGGTTATAAAACATATCAAAATATTATGCTTTGCATACCTGTTTAATTACGGTTCCAAATTAACTATATGACTATCATCACCAATATTGCTGTTGCTAACATGGCCTCTGTAATGTAGCTAATGTATTGCTGTAAAACTCCCGAACAGTAATCCCACCCTTATGTAAATCTGGAACATTTACATGTATTTACTTATTTTATACGTTTATATTTATAAACGTAGGCCTACAGTATATTATATGTTGTCTTGATTATATTTATATATTTTATACGTTTATATTTATAAACGTAGGCCTACAGTATTTATATGTTGTCTTGATTATATTTTATACGTTTATATTTATATATTACAGTATATTATATGTTGTCTTGATTATATTTTATACGTTTATATTTATATATTACAGTATATTACATGTTGTCTTGATTATATTTTCATTGTTGTTAAATAATAGTTAGAACGTGTTAACCTTTTTTTAAAGTTTATCTGTCTGATTAAATCCTAATTGATATATTTTTTATTTGATCAGTTTTATGCACAGGCAAAAACCCTATGTACAACTTTTTTCCCACAATGTTAAATGCTTAATTTGATTGATGTAAAATTAAAAACGGAAATAATTTGATTTTATTTCTTTCTTTCTTTATAGCCCTAACCTCATCCATAAATAAAGGCATTTTCATTGTGATAGTTGTTGTTATTATTATTCCTATTCAGCTTGGTATCAATACACTGAATGTGTTCGCCAAATATTATGAAATGGGTAGCTCTTTCTTTACCCGTAATTTCAACAGGTGAAATTGATAATTTAAATATAATTGAAAAATTATATTACATACAAAAAAAAAAAAAAAAAACATGCAGACTCTATTTGATATATGAAATGAGATAAGGTTTGATATATTGATTATTTTACTGCAGCAGTTTTAATGTTAACAAAAGATAAATAACAATGTATCTTAAAAAGTTTACCCACCAGTTGGATGGGGTAGCCCGTGCCTGGGGGTTGATGCAAGCCTCGCGGCGGAGTTGGCGATCCAGTTCTCTTATATAGACAGTTGGGTATAACTGAGGTTACAAACCACTTATAAGGTTGGTCCAATAAAAATGGCTCTTTATTTTGAAACATATATAAAATAAAATCGACTAGTATCACAGTAAATGTTTCATTATAACATTAGTATCTGACAACCCTGGAAAGTCAACAATAAACACACACAGAATCTCACTTAGTTTCTAGAAAATCAACTGAATTTTTTTCAATTATTCAGCCCAGGACTTGTTCAATATCCTGTATATAAAACACGTTCTAACCCCTCCAACATCTGGTACAGCCCTTTGATTGAGTACACACCATTCTAGGCCTACGTCACACAATCTCCACCATTCACACAGTCGTGGTAGCGTACAACCATAGACCTCCAGGTGTATAGCGTACCACATTATGTCACACGCGTAGTTGTAAATCTGAGGGCTTACGGTTGGAGCGCGGTTATGTAGATTAACTACTGTATTACCTATCCACACACTTGCACAGGCTACAGTGCGTTCTAGTAAAAATATTAATACATTAACAATGTAAGCCTAAATTTCTTTTAAACATTACATTAGTTAGTTAGTTACATTAGTTGATAAAACAGTTTCCGTCCTATGTAGCCGTCGTAAGTCACAGCCACCCTGGAAATTCACGTCCTTAACGACGACTCTGTCTTCTTACAAACATGACTTTAGACTTCTCCAGTCTCTTCTCTCTGTGTTTTAAATGAGCAGGCTAACACTCTGAAGGCAGTATGTCACCAGATAATCTGATGTTTTATGGTCCTCTATATAAAGAGGAAATTGAGGTTTGGATTTTGGATCTAAAGAAAGACGCAGAATGGGCCAATGCAAAAGAAGTGCAAATAAGCCTAATGGATTATTAGCAAAATGTGAACTACCTGTAGCCTTGCTTGCAAGAGAAACAATACACTTTTCAACGAACTTTCTTTGCTTTAGTCATTTTTTCATTATTATGTTTGAAATGCAAAGTATGATCAAATTGTGCGTTTAAACTTGGCTTTTGTATAAATTTGCATTATCTCTTTAACAACATTAATTTTAGTTTTGTCATCCACCACATCTCTAATTATTTTTAAGAAAAATATAGTTAGAGTTGGGCTCTATGTTTAAGAAAAAATAGAGTTGGGCTTTAGGTATAGTTTATTCAGTTATCAAAATCAAAATATTATTGAAATGCAAAAAAGTATATACATCACATCAAACTAATATCTAAAATGGAAATTGCAGAATACAACCTGGTGATCAATCGGATCCAGGGGCAGGCTACGCGGCGTATTTATATCAATCAGCGACACGAGCTTTGGGGATAACCGGCCTTATCAACGGCGAGAGATAAAGGCTTAAATACCACTTGATTATTCTCCAAATAATTACGTCCTGTAATTGGTCTATTTACAGCTGGTCTGTCTAATAATAGACGACTTTAATTGTGAGCAGGCGAAGGGATGTTATGTAGATTGGTTCGTACAAACAAATCTGGACTGTGGCTGGAGTTGTTTGGGGATGACAGTTACCGACTGATTAAAATACTCAGCCACAGATCCATCGTTGACAGATGATGTGTCGTTACTTCTAAAACTTTAGTTACAACCACCAACGGCTTAGTATTGAGTGTCATACAATTAGTATTTTCAATTTAATTTAAAAATATTTCTGTAAACAAATTAATTGTTCAAAAATAATACCTTGGCTTCAACAGTTGTCATATGCATGAGTGTATAAACAATTTTCTAATTAAAAATAAGCTATTTATGGGCTACATATCATCGTAATGTAGCATGTCACAGGAAGTTTTAAGCTTACTTACAATAAAAAACCTTTACTATAAATAAATATTTTTACTTCGGGATAAACATTGGGACTACCCCAAATATTTGGAAACTAAGTTAATTGTTTTGCTAATATATGAAACTTATTGTAGTAAACATTAATCCCAGCATTCTTGGCAATCCTACAAATAATTAATATTGCAGGGCTCAAAACTGTTTGGGTAAATTACAATAAATTTGCACCATAATAGTGAAAAAAAACTTGAAATAAAAGATCAACATAGAGTTTGGACCATTAAGAATATTCTGACCTCACCCATCTAATCTAATCACAAATTCTCAAGTTTGTATAATCTTGAGAAAATGATGAAGCAGTAATAATATCTTGAACTATTCGAAAGTTTGTGCACAATTGAACAGCCTGATGACCTAATAGACTACGATGATGTTTGTAGGTAGACATTTAAGCTACTTAAAATTTTCACATCAAGTCAAAAGAGTAAAATCCTGAGTTAAACCTTGATTTCAGACAAAGTAGGCAATTGTCACTACAATGACCCTAGAAGTTGGCCTTTGTAGGCTTCAGTCAGAGGCGTACCTAAACTGAACGCATGGTGAACAGACGCCATGAACTGAACGTATATACTGTAGCATGGATCCTACGTGAAATTCCTATGGTTGTAATTTAGTTTGGTAAATATACAGTATAAAACGTTGTAGGCTTACATATAACAAGTTTCAAAATTGTCTAAATTTACTCTAAAATTCTTTTCAATATATGGTCATCAATATAGATAATATTGAAAGTGCACCATAAAATGTTCATATAGTTATAGTAGCTTCATGCTTAATTCTGTTGCGGTTGTTAGGTTGAATTAATTTAAAAACAATACAATATTAACTCCCTTGAATGACGATATAAAGTTTTATTAGCACTAAACCAAGATGTCTCATCGAAAGTGGGATGAAAAACTCCGTTGATTTACTCACGCGGGTTTAAGTTATTCTATTGGCGATGACAGTAGTGTGCCCCAGCCACCTTTCGGACTTATTTGTTAATTGATATGTATCTTGCGTTATCGTGGTATAATTAAGTAAGACTACTGATAAAAATCTAAAAGTATTTAAAATAATAAACTGATTACAAGTTTGAAGCAGATTTAGTTTGAATTCAAAATAGAATCATTGGTTAGATGGAACATGAGTTTTAATTTTTCTTCCCAGTTTTTTTTTTAAAGTTAATTGTTGTTCCATCTTCCAAACCCAATGGGAAATGCATAAAACATTCTTTGGAGCAAACGAGATACGAAACTTTCCTCGGTTGAGTGAGAGAAGTTATAAGTTTGCGATCGGCAAACAGTGGAGATCCAATGTAGCGGATCACATGTCAATGTAAGTTAGACGCCAAATAAGTAGACGCCAACAATTTCAACTTTATATGTGGTTCGGGGAGGGAAGATATTGGTTTAGGTCCCACCCCGTCAATCAGAAAGCAATATCAATATGGCTGTATTGAATACGTCGCCAATCGTACATGGGCAGTCGTCGCCTTGCGGCTTACTGTAAGCCCGACCACAAAGGATCACACTGTTGAAGCTGTCGGCCTAAGTGAATTGCTGCCTTAGCCCGAGTATCCAAGCAAATTTATATATTTAATATCTCCTGTGGGAAGATTGCGTATAAGTCGGACTACGTAAAAAGTTAATTTGAATATTACAAAATACACCCAAATAATTACAATTAGCGATACAAATAATTGGAACTAACATTTTTAGATTTCGTGGGCTGTATTGAAATATGAAATAATCAGGTAAAATTTGAATATAGCTTCTGTATTTGCAGGTTTTTTAGTATCCTATATGAAGCTGTAGTAAATAATGCATATACATATATGGAAGGCATATGTACAACAATTTACATCAATCCCCCACAGGACAAAACAATTGATACACCTGGATACACCTATTTATTAGTCAATTACAAACCTATAAGGCTATTACCTAAATTTTATAATTATTCAAAAAGCTAGAACTAGGACTACCTCATATGATTAATTGGTGAATTATGTTGTGGTTCTTTATATTGTAACGTTGTGTTATTGACGCCTCACGTTCTAGCGCCATTTTGTAACGTTGTGTTACTTTACATGTGATAATTAAGCAAATTTGCAACAATTAATATTATTAATTAAATCTGCAACAACAAAGCCTCACGTTGTCGCGTCAATCTGTAACGTCACGCCTTTTGTTACTTTATTTATTTTATTTAATTTATTGATTAAATTAAAATAATGATATTCAATAAATCAGAATTCTTTAATTTATTTCTTTTTTTTTTTTTTTAAGCATTTACTAAAAATTTGTGACTTGCTACCTTGATGAGGTTACCGTATCACATTGATTCAATATTTGATTCTTAAAAACAAAAGTAGCAGAAATTTGATTTATTTTATTTTATAGCATGATAACTCTTAATTTTCTTGTTCTCAGGGTCTATATACGGGTAATTCGGTGAGAAAACGTAGTATAATGAAACAAAAGTTACTTTACAACATTATTCTTTATTACATGTTATTAAAATTTTCATGAATGATTTACTTCTCAATACTTTGAATATAACAAGGGTTCAAATAATTAATTTAAAGAGTTTTACAATTTAAATTCTAAAACTTAATTAAAACTTATCTGATACAATGACGTTCTAGTAGATACTTCTATTGAAGGCCATTACTTTCGCACCTAATTAGTTACTGTTTATTTAATACACATATATGATAAAAGATGATAATCTATTGAGATATTACTTTTCACTGTTAATCTATATCTGATTAATCATAACTAATGATCAGTTGAAGTCCTGAGGACCTCAACCCTGGCGAACTGTTCAATGCTAGGAAGCAAGAGTAAAAGTGAGTGAGTCCGCGCTTCACTTTCCTTCGTCCAACCTCATGGTCCTATCCCCCACTATTCTTCTGGTACCGGATATTATAGTTTGGGTTCTAGACTTCTATCCATTTCCGATTGAGCCAAGAGGCTTCGCCCCGTCTGCTCCCGCTCTCGGTGAGAATATCTCAAACTATTTGCCCTGCTCTGATTGGTCCTTGGCACGAGTTGACGTCTAGGTTGTTTAGTACATTGAAATTGCTAGAGACCTGGTGTTCTTCTGGTGGAACTTTCCATTCGACTTGTTCACTCCTGTCCCTGAAGCATTCCCACATGTTTACGATTGCAGTTCTAGGAATTTGTCCCACCCATCCTGTGTCGAACAAAGGGCCTTGTTTGAGTCGACATATTTATGTCTCCATGTCTACCCAACTGCGTCTTTCTTACGACAATTCTCTAATATGATTTAAAACTTCTTTTTATTTTGATTAAATATATTTCTTTCCTTCTATATAATAATTTATTTATTATTTATCTAAATTAATTAAATTTCCCTACCAATTTGGTGGACCCGTTACAGTACCCCCCGATTTTTTGCGATGTGTGAGTAACGCGAGTCAAAAAATCTTGATCTTAAACACGATTCACCAAATTGTCGATTGTTCCTCAGATAAGTTTTAGTTTTACATTATTTGCTTATATCTAAAAAGAAATTGAAACTATCAGCTATCATACAACTCAATATCAAATTACATATTAGATTTC
Organism: Stictocephala bisonia; assembly: GCA_035578905.1. Taxonomy (NCBI): domain Eukaryota; kingdom Metazoa; phylum Arthropoda; class Insecta; order Hemiptera; family Membracidae; genus Stictocephala; species Stictocephala bisonia. Next base: position 46,980 of record JAQJVL010002552.1, read on the forward strand.
ATGTAAGAAATTGAGTCTAAAATGAACATTCTCATTCAACAAAATTATTTACCTTATCTATGCAAGTCAATGAATTACCATTTAACAAGTTACCAAGTTATCAATTAAAAGTCAATTATTTAAAATTTACAGTCATTTGACAACATTTCAATAAATTAAAATTGTTAATTAAAAATTCAACAATTTATGAATTAGAAGTCTAACAGTATTTCATTATATATAATTGTTAACAAAATTTAGTATATATTTAATCATTACAAGTTGTCAACTAAAAATTCATCAATCATAAATTAAAATTTGTCAAACAAAAATCATACATTACACTTTGAAATTCATACCTTAAATATCAATACATTCTTAAATCAAATACACATGTTTGTTAAGTTTAATAGTTCACCAAATTATAATTCCCTTTTAAATACTAAATGATCAGTATTTATTAACAAATTATTTAAATCGTTATTAAGATTCAACAATTATAAATTAACAATGAAATATTCATTCATCTACATATATTCATGAATCAAAACAATGATTTACAAATCAAAATTTCACAAGTCCAAAGTAGTACTTCACAAATTCCATATCATTAATTAACTATTATACATCATTTAAAATTATACAAGTTTCCAATTACCAACAATGATTTGTAGTATGAAACTATCAATCACAATACATAGGTTATGTATCAATATCAATATAATACACTTCAGCAATTATTAATTCATTATTCAAAAGTTAGATTAATCCATATATTTGTTTGTAGTTATTATTTTCAAGCATCATGATCAGAATCATCTGACTACTCTTTATACCTGCTTTTCATCTAATTCACCATTTGTTGTAGTGATCATCATTCATTGACTCAACAATTCATCAATCATTTGTTTTATCAACACTCTACTAAATCCCTCATATAAATTTTCATTCCTTTAAACCATCTTTAAATTCCATAACCTGTTATCAATCCATTTACCCTTCTTTAAATACTAAAATCCTATTTTACCCCTTAATCCTTCTTTTAATACTGTAACCTGTTTTCAATCCTTTTATCCGTCTTTAAGTACAATTATCCATTTTCAACCCTTAAACCCTTCTTTAAATACAAGTATCCGTTATCAAACCTTAAAACCTTCTTTTAATTCTGTAACCTTATTCAATTCATTTCCCGTCTTTAATTTCTGTAACCTATATCATCTCATTAAACCTTCTTTAAATACAAGTATCCATTATCAGCCCTTAAATCCTTCTTTGAGTTCCTATATCTTTTTTCAATCTTTTATCCTTCTTTAATTTTTCTAATAAATTCTTAATCACTACACAATCCACAACATTCTCAAATAAATCATTACCTCTAAAACAAATCTTTACATTATCAAGTCAGCCATTAATCACAAACAATTTTTCAAATACATTTTCAATCATCAATAAGTCATTATATTATCATACATATCATCAATCTCTAGTTAAGTCTTAACATTTATCCTTGATCAATAAATCAAAGATCCCTTAAAACTTTTTACATATTATTTGTTATTCAACAAATGATTAATTCTTAAAGTTGTACATCATTATTTACCAACTCATTTACATAATAAGTCATCAGATTATACTTATTATTTATTTGGAATGAAATTCATCAGTCCTTAATCAAAGTTATCAAACAAAACGATACCTTTATCTGAAATACATGGTACACATATCATCAAATTATATACAAGTATTGATTAACAACAATAAGTTATCAACTCCTATTTTAATACAAGAATAGTTTGTATTATACATTGTTTACTAATCAACAGATGCATTACATAGTTCTTTGTCATTGATGCAAGTTATTATTATTCGTTACTTTATAATTTATTATAAAAATTATTGTAATTCTTTTTAGTAATAAAATTATTATTTGAATTGATATTTATATCTCACATATTATTGAATAATATAAAAATCTATCAATAAACACCCTTGTCATTTTTTCATTATTAAAAATTCATCATTTATAAATTATTTATACTTTGGTTTTGTTATTTATTTATTATATATTATTTATTTATTGCTATTATTTATTCCATACATATTTGCATAATATTTATTTTTATTATTTATTAGTTTGAAACATATTGCCAAATTGTTGTTACGCCAGTGGGATCCGATGTCACTGCACGTACTTTGGTCTGGTGACGGGGTTGTAGCTGCGCCAGTGGGGCCTGATGTCACTGCACGCGCTTCTGGAGTTGTTGATTCACAGCGCCTTGGTGTTCAAGTATGTACCGTTTTAGAATATTGAGGACGTCAATGTTACGCCAGTGGGGCCTGATGTCACTGCACGTACTTTGGAAAGAATTAGCTGTTAAACTGGAATCACTTATGGTTTGATCAATTCCACTCATGGTTAGTCCATAGTGTCCTGGATCACAAGTATGGATTAGGGTTCTTGAAGATTGAAGAGATTGCTGCTACGTCAGTGGGGTCTCATGTCACTGCACGTACCTTGGAATAGTGATGGAGTTGTGGCTACGCCAGTGGGGTCTGATGTCACTGCACGTACCTCTGGATTGATGCGGAAATGGTAGTCACGCCAGTGGGGTCCGATGTCACTGCACGTACTTCCGAAATAAAAGTAACTGTTACAACTAGAATCACTTATGGGTCAGCCAATTCCGCTAATGGTTAGTCCATCACATCCTGGGTCACAAGTATGGACTAGGGGTATTGGAGGATCATGGGAGTTGTGGCCAGGGAAATTGATGTGTCTTCCCTGGCAAAAAAGTCCGGATGACCCGTTGAACCTTCTTGGAGCTACTTTCTGTCATCTTGTTTTGTACTTAGTTTTGAGTGTCTAGGAATACATAAGAAGTTAATGTTGTTGGTGGGAAGGTCCGAGCAGCCCGTTGAACCATCTTGAGGCTACTGATCTTTGTGCACCACTTTTGTCCATTTATGAATGGAAAACCTGTCTCCTCCTTGTCCATCAACGTTGATTGGCATTTATGATTATTTTAATGTTCAAGTTGTATATTATTATGAGTTAACTTTAATTTATTTTTGTTGTTTTATTAATGGAGTTATTATTGCATGTTTTAAATTAATATATTTTTAGTTAATTACAATCATTATATTCAAAAAGTTTTACAATAAGTATTTATTGTTATTTATTATTGATATTAGTATAATTAATCATTGCTTCAATTATAGTTTAATTATTTCAATTGGTAATTTCTGTTATTTTGCATCAATGACATTATGAAAGTTTACTAAGAAAAATCACAATTACATATATACAAGTTTACTGGAAACAGTTACAATTGCATCTCTATAATGTTTCCTCTACCATCTTCATTAATGTTATATTCTAAATTACTAATCTAATGGTGTCGACAGCATGACTTTGTAAATGGGGATTTGCCATGCTGCAGCACACTTTAAGCTGTTGTCTTAAGACTCTGTTGTCAGGGCTGACCAACACCCGAAGCTGATATATTGTGCCATTGTGTGGTTAACAGAGTACTTGACGTTAAAGAATTTAGAATTTGGAGGTGGCAAGGTTTAATTAGAATCGAATCGTATCACTATTAACCACTGGCTGCTTAACTTCTATGCATTCTTTAAATGATTATAAATCATTTAAGTTTGTCAGATTACATTCAATAGTATGTTCAAAGTATATCATTGAGTCATATTACATTATTATAGATACATTATGGTAATATAACCTTATAATCAATCACATCTCCTTATCTTTGTTCATACATAGACATTATTTCATCTTGGTTCCATAAGACTACATGCCTTGTGTGTCTTTAAAAATCATGTTCAATATTTACATACAAGAGTTGCAAAAACAAAGTATTGCATTAAACATTATTCACTTCATCATGATGTTACATATCCTTGAGTCATATCATCTTATTATTTAAATAAACATTGACATGTTATACAGACATTGTTTCAACATTAACACGTCACTACACAACATATTACAAGATGTTTCACCTATTTATTTTAAGTGAATTTAATCATCATCATTCTTTAAATCATTTTTTATATGAACATACAGGGTTTATGACAATAATACATTTTAGACATTTTCATACATCTTCATCTAACATATATGGCAAATTTTATCATTGTTGTATTTAAAATATGGACATAGTCAAGTTTCTTTTACTTTAAGAACACAATTTTATACAAAGTATTTCTATATATCCAATATCTTTACATTTCACATGTTGTCATTAGTATCATATTATTTTAGTCATTTATTATTTATTATTTTACTGTTACTAAGTTTCTTTGATTTAAATAGTAATTTATTTTTTAAACTGTCTTAAGGTTGAATAATTATTAAAGGTTGTTTAATTATTCTTTTTGTGTATATTTTTTAAGTTGTGTCACATTATATGTTCCTATTATATCTCCTGTATCTATTTCATTGACTACATAAGCATTTTCCATTTTAATGGCTGTCACTTTATAGGGTCCCTTGTACAACAGAAAAAACTTTTTAATCTTTTTCTCTAATAAGTCTGAGTGAAAGTGTGTTTTTACTAAAACAAGATCATCTAGTTTATATGTTATTGGTTTTATTTTGTTATCATATTTTTGTTTTCTTTTGAGTGCTTTATTTTTTATTTTATTTCTTACTAGGATTATTTTATGTGCATGATCAAATTTGTCATTTCCTGGAAACTGGATTATTTTATTTATTATGTTTTCATACTTTCTTCCGAACATTATTTCAAATGGTATTTCTTCTGTTATATCATGAACAGAATGATTTAAACAATGTTCTATGAAGTCCATTAAGTTTGCCCAGGCTGTATGTTTTTCATTACAGTAAATACGTAGTATTTTTCCTATTTCCCTATTTACTCGTTCAGTAGGGTTAGACTGTGGATGATATACAGAGCTGTGAATAGTTTTAATGTTTTTGTTGTGTAGAGTATTGTACCAGAGTGTGCTTGTAAATTGTGTACCGTGGTCACTAAGAATTGATTCTATATTACCTACTAATGGTATGTATTCATTGATGATTTTATTTAATAGTGTCCTCGTGTTGGCCTTCTTTATTGGATATAGTTTAACAAATTTTGAGAATACATCTACTATGACAAAAATATATTTTACCCCCCCTCTACTGGTTGGTAATTCTCCTACTAAATCTACTGAAATTAATTCTTTGACCTTATTAGGAATAATTGGCTTTAAACTTCCTATCTGTTTTTTATTAGATGGCTTTGCTTTCTGACATATGTCACAGCTTTGTAGTTGTTTCTTTATTGTTTTCTCCATCTTTGGAAAAATGCAATGTTCCTTTAGTATAGTATAGATTTTATGCCCTCCTAAATGTCCATATTTAAGATGAGTTTTTTCTATTAAATCTTTTAACAGCTTGTTTGGGATACATACTCTATATTCACCCCCCGCTAATGAACATTTCTGAAAAAGTATGTTATTATGAATTAAATAATTATTTTTTATTTTTATTTCCTGGCTGTCTTCAAGTTTCTTTAAAATCCTACCATAAAATGTATCTTCTTGTTGGTGTTTCTCTAAATTTTTAAATATGTTTTTAAATACTCTATCTGGTACATCTACATTTAATTTATTTGTTAAAACTTTTAAGTTATATTTATCTTTATTCTCTTGATAATCATTGTTGTCTGTTCTAGAAAGTATGTCTGCTGGTATATTTTCCTTTCCTTTAACATATTGAATAGTCAAATTATATTCTTGTAACACTAGACTCCATCTTAGTAAGCGACCATGAGTTAATTTACAGCTCTTTAGAAATGACAAAGCTCTATGATCAGATCTAATTATTATTTCAAAGTGGCCTATCAAGTAACTCCTAAACTTTTTACATGCAAACACTATTGCTAACAATTCTTTTTCTGTTACACTGTAAGATTTCTCTATCTCAAGCAAGGACCTACTTCCAAAATAAATTACCTCTTCGTCACCATTGTCATTTACCTGGTAAAGAATGGCTGATACACAAATGTCAGATGCATCTGTGTTTATGTAAAAAGGTTTCTCCCAGTTGGGATGATGTAAAAGTACTGATTTTAAGAATGCATTTTTTATCTCATTGAAAGTTTCATTTTCTTTAGGGCCCCATCTCCATGCTTTCTTAGAACTAAGGATATGACTAAATTTACTAGTTAGATTAGCATAACCCTTTTGAAATTGTCTATAGTAGTTACATAACCCCAAAAAACTTTGTAATTCTTTCAATCCCCTTGGAGTTCTAAAATTTCTTATTTTCTCCATTTTTTCTTCATCCATTCTTATTCCCTCTTCACTTAAAATGAATCCTAAGAATTTAACTTCCTTTTTTAAGAATTCTGATTTTTTAAACTTAATTGTAACACCTCCTTCTCTTAACGTTGTTAGTACTCTGTCTATGTGTTCTATATGTTGTTCAAAAGAGTCATTACTTGTTATTAATAAGTCATCTACATATTGGGTTAAAAATTCAGAAAATTCATTACCTAAAACTTTTTGTAATGCCTTGGTGAAAAGTGCCGTACTTACCTTAAGTCCAAATGGAACTCTTTTAAACTGATAATTCTTTCCTCCAAAAGTGAAAGCAACATATTTTCTTGATTCTTGGTCAAGTTTCACTTGCCAGAATCCTTGTGATAAATCTAACACTGTAAAATACTTTGCTCCTATAAATTTTTGAAATATCTCTTCAGTCAGTTCGGTACTTTGTCTGTCTGCTATTAAGTATTGATTTAGTTTTCGGCTATCTAGACAAGCTCGTATTGTTAGGTCTTTTTTGATGACACATACCAAGGGATTTGAATAAGGACTGCTTGATGGCTCTATTACATCTAAATTTAACATCCTTTCTAGTTCTGCTTCAACTGCTTTTCTTTTACTAAAAGGTACCGGATATGGTTTTCCTATAAACGGTACTTCACATTTAACATTAAGTTTAGCTACATAGTTTTTAATACAACCAGGATTATCTGAGAATACTGCTTTATTTTTTATTAAAACATTTTTTAACATTTCAACCTGTTCTTTATTTTGAAATTTAGTTTCACTACTTATTTCTTGTATTTTTTTATTTATTTGTTTTTCAAAGTTGTTTTCATTATTTATTATATCTGACGTTACTATTTCTTTTACTTCACTTTGATTATTTATGTTTATTTTATTTATTATTATATTCCTATTTGCTGTCATGTTGTTGTATATTTGTTCATTATTTGTTGACTTAAATATTTTATCAAGCTGGTCATTATTTATAATACTTATTAATTCATTGGTTATGTTATTCAATTCTTTTTCACTTTCATAACAAGTAATATGTCCTACTTGTATTATTCTTAGTCCATTTACCATGTTTAATTTGTTTCTTGGTACAAATGGTATTACTAGTCTCTTGTCATCTATTTTAAGTTCTAAGCACTTTCTTTCAAAATCTATTTTACCCAGTTTTTCAATGAAACAGTCACACCCTAAAATAATTCCTGCTTGAATTTCTTTTACTACTAGGCATGTTATTGGGACTATTTGACTATTTATCTCAAAGTCTATTTGCACTTGATAATTTATTTTCTTTGACCTAACTCCAGTTACTCCTATTATTTGTAAATTGCTAACTGGTAATTGAGGTATCTGATAGTCTACATTATTTTTTATATCTTCATAAATGTTCTGACTAATTATTGTCCCTTCTGATCCTGAGTCTACTATGCATCTGTATTCTTTATGGCCTATTCTTACATTTATTTCAGGAAGAAAGTGAGTTAACCCTTTAATAGGCATTTCATGAAAATTATTTTCATTGGTTAGTTCACTATTTAAATCCCCATGTAAAAATATTTCATTAGTATTTACTTGGATTTTATTTTCTTGCTCTGATTTTATTTGTTTCACAAAGTCATTTATTATTTCCTTCATAATGCAAAATCCCTTTTTATTTAAATGAACAAGGTCAGGTTTTTTACTGCCCCTTGAGAAAATCTCTTTTTCAAACAAGTCTAGGTTACATCTATTTTTAAATTCTGTGTCCATGAAAACATTAGATATGTTTATTACCCTAATGTTTTTATCATTATTCAAAGAGGTTATAAAATCATTAAACACATTTAGTTTATGAAAATGGAAAGCATCACTTTTAGCAAGTCTTGGTATTAGTGGTAAGGTTAACAGAATTAATTCTTTTTTCCAACTAACTAACTCTTCTATCATGCTTTTATATTCATTAATGATATACTTGGTTGGGATTTCTTGTAAAAAGTCATTAGTCCCTATCATAATGAGAAGTTTTTCATTTAAGTTATCCTTATTTAAATTAAACTCATTTTTTAATTCAGGAATATTTTGGCCACTTACACACAGTCCTATTCTTCTTTTGTTTAATACAAATACTGGAGTCTTATTTAATATATTTTGAGCAAACCTACTTAATTGACTATCACCTGCTAGCTCATAATCTACATATATTGGTTTCTCCATTATTTGTTCTAGGTTACATTGATACTGTTTACTTTCTCTGGACCTACCTGTGTTTGCGCCTTGCTGTAGTTGTCATTCAGTTCTAACATCTTCTCTGCTATGATGATAATTACTGCTTTGTCCTCTATTGGAGCCTCTGTAATTCCCTCTAAAATTACCTCTGTAACCCCCTCTTCTATTACTGTCATTGTCTCTACGTCTAGGAACCTCTTGGTTTTCTCTAACCTCACTATGGTTATTATTGACTACTATTTGTTTATTATTGTTTTCATATGATCTATTTTGTGATCTTTTATTGGAATCAAACTGACTTTTACCTACATGATTTAGTTGTTTCAAATAGGTCTCTAGGTCATCTCCGTTTTGTATGTTACTAGCTGTAGCTACTGATGCACTAATCCCTATTGGTAGGTGTCGTGATATGAAACTGAGAAAAGTGGTCATGCCCAGCTTATGATCTAGAAAACATGATATGTTGTAGTATTCCATGATGTAATTTACCATGTCATCCCTGTTAGCATCATAAGTACCACCCCCCATTAATTTGTTTTCAAACTCTTTCTGTTTGTCTATTCCCCAATATTTATTTCTAAATTCGCTTTCGAATTCAAGAAAGTTGTTCCACTTGTCAAGTCTATTTCTAATCCATATACTAGCCTCCCCTTTCAAGTGTTTCATAAGAAATAGAATTTGACAATCCCATTGATCCTCTGATAGATCTACAAACTTCCTAGCAAATTTAATAAATGTCATTGGGTGACATTTGTTTGAGTCTGGGTAGAAATCTACTAAATACAATTCCGCACTAGTGCTAGAGATTGTTTTATTATTTGTAGTGTTTTGTGTAGTCTTATTTTTATTATTATCAATAGCAATTTTATTTAGTGATAAGTCTATCTCACCTATGTGTGTATTATTACTACTGTCTCTTACAACAGATCTGTCTCTATTTATTTGAGTTCTCTTAGTTTGGTCACAAATCATTTTTATTTCTTTATCTACATGTTCTTTTAATTCATTTATTTTACCCTCTAGATCAGTGTTATTTAGGGTGATAGCTCTTTCTATTTTATTGTCTATGATAGTGTTTAGATAACCTATCTGTTCTTCTATTTTGTCATTTACTTTGATCATTTGATTGTCTACTTCAACAATCACATTAGTTAGTTTGATATTTAGCTCAATATATTTGTCTAACAAAGTTTTGTTTATCTCACTCAGTTTATTCTCTACCTCATTTATTTTTACTATCTGTTCCTTGTCCCTATCGTTCATTTCGTTCCTGATTTTATTTTCTTGAACTTTAATTTCTTCAGTGCAATTTGTTTTAATTTGTTCTAGCTGTCTATCTACTTTATTTTCAAGTTGATTTATATTTCTCCTAAACTCATTATTTATTTCATTAAGTTTAGTTTCTAGGTTTGTATTTATGTTATTAAGTTTTGTCTCTAAGTTGTCATATTTAGTGTTCATACTTTCATTTATTTTAGTCATGTTAGTTTCCATTTCTTTAAATTTGGTGTCCATACTTATATTTATTTTTGCTAACATGTCCATTATATTGGACAGTGTGTCCTCTTTATTTAAGTCTAGCCTAACTTCGTCAGTTTTGTCTTTATTTTTATTTGAATTAGACTCTCTTATGATGCTCAAAGACACATCAGAGTCATCTGAGTCCACTTGCGTGTCCTCCACAATGTGTATATTTGCCATTGTTATTTGCAAATTTTAATCAAGTACAAAGTATAAAGTTATTATATTTCTTTTTCTTAAATTTTGAGTTTAAATCAGATAGGCCTATATTAAATATTTTTAATTCATTCTTAATATATAGCCTAGCCTATAACACTTTTCTCTTATTCAACTTTAAATATTTTTTTTTTTTTTAAATAGATTAAAATTTACTATTTATTATACTACGTTGCCCCACGTTGGGCGCCATTTTGTAACGTTGTGTTATTGACGCCTCACGTTCTAGCGCCATTTTGTAACGTTGTGTTACTTTACATGTGATAATTAAGCAAATTTGCAACAATTAATATTATTAATTAAATCTGCAACAACAAAGCCTCACGTTGTCGCGTCAATCTGTAACGTCACGCCTTTTGTTACTTTATTTATTTTATTTAATTTATTGATTAAATTAAAATAATGATATTCAATAAATCAGAATTCTTTAATTTATTTCTTTTTTTTTTTTTTTAAGCATTTACTAAAAATTTGTGACTTGCTACCTTGATGAGGTTACCGTATCACATTGATTCAATATTTGATTCTTAAAAACAAAAGTAGCAGAAATTTGATTTATTTTATTTTATAGCATGATAACTCTTAATTTTCTTGTTCTCAGGGTCTATATACGGGTAATTCGGTGAGAAAACGTAGTATAATGAAACAAAAGTTACTTTACAACATTATTCTTTATTACATGTTATTAAAATTTTCATGAATGATTTACTTCTCAATACTTTGAATATAACAAGGGTTCAAATAATTAATTTAAAGAGTTTTACAATTTAAATTCTAAAACTTAATTAAAACTTATCTGATACAATGACGTTCTAGTAGATACTTCTATTGAAGGCCATTACTTTCGCACCTAATTAGTTACTGTTTATTTAATACACATATATGATAAAAGATGATAATCTATTGAGATATTACTTTTCACTGTTAATCTATATCTGATTAATCATAACTAATGATCAGTTGAAGTCCTGAGGACCTCAACCCTGGCGAACTGTTCAATGCTAGGAAGCAAGAGTAAAAGTGAGTGAGTCCGCGCTTCACTTTCCTTCGTCCAACCTCATGGTCCTATCCCCCACTATTCTTCTGGTACCGGATATTATAGTTTGGGTTCTAGACTTCTATCCATTTCCGATTGAGCCAAGAGGCTTCGCCCCGTCTGCTCCCGCTCTCGGTGAGAATATCTCAAACTATTTGCCCTGCTCTGATTGGTCCTTGGCACGAGTTGACGTCTAGGTTGTTTAGTACATTGAAATTGCTAGAGACCTGGTGTTCTTCTGGTGGAACTTTCCATTCGACTTGTTCACTCCTGTCCCTGAAGCATTCCCACATGTTTACGATTGCAGTTCTAGGAATTTGTCCCACCCATCCTGTGTCGAACAAAGGGCCTTGTTTGAGTCGACATATTTATGTCTCCATGTCTACCCAACTGCGTCTTTCTTACGACAATTCTCTAATATGATTTAAAACTTCTTTTTATTTTGATTAAATATATTTCTTTCCTTCTATATAATAATTTATTTATTATTTATCTAAATTAATTAAATTTCCCTACCAATTTGGTGGACCCGTTACAATATTTCAAGAATTATATCTTTGGCCGACGTAATATCTGAGAATTGCCTTTCGTTCAAGTGACAAAGTGGTAAGTATACTGAATTTGTTGCATAAATACGTTTTTAAAGTAAGTATAAATGATAGACATATTTAGCTTTTATTTTTAATCAAGAATTGAATAGGTTACTAGTAACACACTAGTAGTGTTAATATTTACTAGGCTAGTGTAATATTAATAGACAATCAAGCTTTCAAACAAAAGTAGGGTGAAATTTTAAAGTTTGAAATACATTCGAAACAACTTAACTATAGGGATCTCAATTTCAGCTTAATTTAAACTTGGCGAACAAACTTTGGAGAAAAGGTTAAAAATGAGTGGTGTAATTACGCATGGAAATGAGAAGAGGGGATGCAAACAAAGGTTGTCGAATTCAGCCCCAGAATAATCATCTGTTCAAATCACATTTTGCGCAATAATTATTCGTCAACTTTCTGTAACTTCTAAATCACTTCTTTGCTTCGTCTATTTGCGTTCATTAAAATTTCCAGAGAGACGAGAACTTTTATTCAGTTGTTTAATCTTGTAATTTTTATTTAAACTTACCGGTTAAAAAAAGGAGAAATGAAATTTTATACCATGAACATTTGAATTACTTAAATATTCATTTTAATTTTTTTCAAGCCGCAGACGGTATAAACAAATCCCCCACAAGACGACCAACTGCCAGAGTACGCCTACTTATCAGTGAACTACTAACCTAATACCATCAGTGATAAAGTGGTAATTTTTCAATAGGGTTTTCAACTAGAGAGTTCGGTAACTTTTGTAAATTGTTATTTGACTTATTTTGGTTGATTTTGTTTGTTTGTTTTTTAAATTATGAGGACAAGATAATCTTACACACTTTAGTCATTGCCTCTTATTTCGTTGATTATAAGAGTTTACAGGATGTATGAAGGATTCTTACATCCTGGCAAAATGGCAACTGAGTTTTTCATATAAAATAAAATTTGATAGTTAATTTTAAATATGAGATTATATCATTTGCTAGATCAGTAATTGGCCTACATTTAATGGAAATTCTACAAATAATTAATGTTCAACGTGCAAATGTGCAAATGTAATTATCAAATATTGACAAACTTTGGAGAAAAGGTTAAGACTGAGTGGTGTAATTACGCACGGAAATGAGAAGAGGGGATGCAAACACACTTTTTATAAAAGAAAGCTTTCAAATGGTACAAAATGTTCCACAACATGCCAACACGTTCCGGGACATTCCCGAACGTTTTGGAATGTTGTAGAATGTTCTCAAATACTTTAGAATGTTGTGGACTTCAAGCACGCATTTCAAAAATAGGAACCTTCTTCCTGGATGTGGATATAGAGCTACCACACCATATAACTTCTTTGACCGTACCGGTAATCGTTTGAGTTTTAGTTAAATTGAACACTTAGTGTAGTGTATTAAACATCATTCACCACAAGTTTAAACTGAAGTAACAACTTCACTCACCTCTCAGAGTCACGTTATAGTTTGAAATTTGGTTTTGATATTCTTCTACTTTATATTGGTTGTATTAGTAAATTACTGTAAAAACACTTAAGGGTCTGTTAGATTTGCCCCTAGTACGATTATAGATTGTCCTCATATATCTGAGCTCCTAGTCTACGGTTAAACCGACCTCATGGAGCGACTCATAATTCTATGATTTAGAGAATAAAATTTAGTAATTAATTTGTGGTTGTTAGAAATATCTTATTCTTTGACCAAATCCAACTATAAACTACAGTTTAACTTTAACAATCTGTTCGTCAGTTGTCTAAAAAAAATGCAATTCTTTGTTTTTGAGAATTATTGGTCGACAGATAAAGCCGACTGACTGACAACTAATATTAATCGAAACAGGTTCAAGTAATAATGTCTAAATAAAAATACTTGAAGTCTTAACTTTTAAACAGGGTTTATCATGATTAATGGTGAGTTGTAGTAGTTCTAAAGTGGTTAACTTATATTGTGCAAAATGACATATATATTATTTTGGTGATCTAGCGTTAAAGCGAAATACAGTACCGTCAACTGGGGTGGCTTTAGCCCTTAAGGGTGACTTTGGCCCAAAGAGAAAAAAAACTTTCAATCCTACACTGTTCATTTCATTTTCCACCAAATTCGATGTTATGGTGCTCATTTTGCTGCTTACTCTATGTTCTTTCTAGTCTATGCAACTATAGTATATACTCTATGGCCTGACAGTTGGCAATGTTGTCAACACAGCTGTCTGCAATTTTGGTGAAAGGTTATACCGGTTCAACTTCTGATGGTCACAGTTGTGCATTTATAGCTTTACTATAGGTAAGTGTCACAAATTATTCTTTATATATCTGCTAAACATCATATTTATGTGATTTAAATGTTTTCCTTATGATTTAATTTTTATCAGCAAAAATATGTGTTGGGGTGACTTTAGCCCAACTTTTGGGGTGTCTTTAGCCCACATATTTCTAGGTTAGAAAATAGTGTTTTTAAGATGCTGTCATCTAAATGTTTGTATTTCCAATGTATTTAGGTCCCAAAACACTTTTATTAACTTTAACAAATCAATCTAATGCATAGGTACCATCTTTTTTGTTTTAGGCCCTGTTAACCATGCCTAGAAAATACAAAAGGACTCTCGGGTCTAGGCCTTATGCGAACTACTCTTCAGAGACGTTGGAGGAATGTTTAACAGCAATTCGTTCCAAGGAGATAACCCAGCGTGCTGCTGAAGAGAAGTATGGGATTCCTCGAGCAACAATTAAAAACAAGCTAGCTGGTAAACATTCAAAACCAAAAGGAGGTACAACGACTTTCACAGCAGAAGAGGAGCGAATTTTTGAAGAACACCTTGTGCGGTTAAGTGACTTTGGATTTCCCGTGAGTGAACTTGACTTTCGTTTTACTGTTAAAGCCTACCTTGATAAAAAAGGAACTAAAATTGGAAAATTTAAAGATAACTTGCCAGGCTATGACTGGGCTAAGGGATTTTTTAATCGGCACCCTCTTCTGTCAACCAGATTCAGCAAAAATATTAAAAAGGTTAGAGCTCAGGTTAACGCAGAAGTTATTGATTGTTACATGGAAAATTTGGCTAAAGAACTTGATAATGTGCTGCCGAGTCATATTTTTAATTATGACGAAACAAATCTGACAGATGATCCCGGAAGTAAACGGGTCATTTGCAAACGGGGCACAAAGTATGTTGAGAATATTTGCAATTTTTCCAAAAGTTCTACCTCAGTAATGTTTTGCGGCAATGCCGAAGGCAAATGTTTACCCCCATATGTTGTGTTCAAAGCTGAACATTTGTGGTCTACTTGGACCGAAAATGGTCCACAAAACTGCCGTTACAACCGGACAAAGAGCGGTTGGTTTGACTGCAATACATTTGAAGATTGGTTTGAATCGCTATTTCTACCATCTGTCAAAAATCTAGCTGGGCCTAAGGTAATGATTGGTGATAATCTATCTTCCCACATTAGCATTAGAGTTTTGGAACTGTGCGAAAACCATAATATTAGGTTTGTTTGCTTACCGCCTAATACAACTCATTTAACACAGCCTTTAGACGTGGCTTTCTTTTCGCCGATGAAAAGAATTTGGCGATCCATACTACGTAAATGGAAAGAGTCTAAATCGAGTGCCAAGTTTCAGACTGTCCCTAAAGACATTTTTCCAGGACTGCTAAATGAGCTTATGAATGGCCTAAAGGGAAACCAAGCTGCAAATCTTATCTCTGGTTTTGCTAAATGTGGTATTTTTCCACTAAACAAACAGATGCTACTCGATCGTCTCCCTAAGAAATTGACCGAGGATGATGTTGGATATGTCGGAGAGGCGTTTTTGGAGCAACTAGAGAAAAACCGAAGTGACTATGTTAACCCTTCCAATTCGGCAAGAAAAAAGCGGAAAAAGGTAGAAGTTCCTGCTGGAAAGAGCATTTCTGTTCAAGATGTCTTGACTGCTGAAAGTGAACAAGTTTCTCCTGTTGGAAAGCAAAAATCTATCCCAAAAAAGAAGAAGCGGAAGAGTCCTACTCCAAGTTCCTCGTCCGAAGATGAACCACAGATACTGTTGGAGTCAGATGGAGAGTCTGAAACATTCTCTGATTGTGAATTAGGCATAGACAGTGGTTCTCCAATGACTACCGGTACAAAAAGTAGGCCTACAAGTACTCGGGTTGAACCACGTGCAAGTGTCAAAAAATCGCACGTACCGGTAACCTTTGACGACTGTGAGATTGACAATTTTGTGATTGTTCTGTATAATGGTCAAAAATACCCAGGGAAAATAACCAGTTTGTCAAAAGAGAATGTAACTGTTGAGTGCATGCAGCAATGTTTGAAGTGCTGGAGGTGGCCAGAGCGGGTCGACTGTCATGAATATCAATGGGACGACATTCTGTGCAAAATCAACCCACCAAAAGTGCTAAAGAGGAACCAATTTTTGGTTCCTGAACTACAAGTTTTCATTTAAGTTTTCTCAGTAGGCCCTATATTATTATTATTATTTAACTTAGTCCCCTAGTTTTTACATTGTGAAAAAGTCACTAGGCTTACGTTAGTTTACTTATTAAAATTAATTGTTATTAATTGTGCCAATATTTGTCTACCATCCTAAACCCCATTTTATATACAGTATGAACTATATTGAAAGTAAAATATGTGTAGGTTTAGCCCAAGTCATCAAAGACATGGTTTTTATATGGTATTTAACATTTGGGCTAAAGTGACCCCAAGTCAGTGTCAGCTTTAGCCCAAATTTAAATATTAAATAAAAATTCCTAATTGAGGTTAACACTATTGTTTCTTATTTTAAAATGTTCAATGGTTCATGTACAAAGTAAAACTAATACTGGTTTAATGGTTTTTTAAATAGTTACATATATATGGAACAAAATTCAGCAAAAAACTTGAAATTCGGGCCAAAGTGACCCCGGTTGACGGTACTTTAAAATTTCATTCCAACCATTTATTTCGAAAACTACAACATATATTTTTTTTAAATTTATTTGTTGTCAAAGGTAATTTGCATGGATTTAGTAAGAGAGCACAGAAAATGCTTTTGTTGAAAATAACTGTTTATAAGGTTTATCTATGAACATAAGAAGTTAGACTGTAAACTATTCACAGTAAACACAACTAGAATTAGCGAACTGTTGGGGCTCCTAATTATCGAAATAACAAATAAGACTTTTGTATAGGATTTTTTACGTCATTCTAATAGGCTGGTCTTTTGGACTTGGAACTACGGCGTCTTACTCACGAAAAATAGGCTTTTAAAAAGTGGATCCTTCAACATAGCCTTCAATTAGAACCTTTTAAGATGTCATCCATCGTATAGGTTGAACAAATTACATTCTACACGAAAGAAGAAACATTCTACACCTGTTTACATTCTCAACTTTTTATCTCAACCCATCCAAAAGAAATCAAGGTAGTTCCATACCTTTCAACACCACGTAGGCTAACTGTATTTTGTTTAACTAGAAGCACAGAATATAGACTGAATATCTGACTATATTCTGTGATAGAAGCATTTAATAAGAGGTTATTGAATGGTTTAGTAGAATTAAAATTAATAAATTTGGATGGTATATACTGTATAGTAAAAATAGTTCGCAGAAAACAATATAACATATCTCGAAAATGTTTGTACAAGTAGGTCTATTCTCGTTAAACCAAAATAAATTTATTTTATGACTAGTTTAAGTGTCGTAGAAAAATATCAAGTACATTACGATAATAAGCCGTACATTTTTTAAATCTTGCGCTTCAAGACTAACCTTATTTACCTTACATCAACTTTGCATCTTTCTATTCGTGTTTTCTTTAACAGAACACAGAGAAATGTGTATTATCAATAGGAGAAAATTGTGGCAAAAGTTTAATTGGAATTCATTACAAAATAAATGTCAAAACAACTTGCGCAATATTGTAGGCTATGTTTGAAGTAAAATTAATTTTACTGAGTTTAAATATTGTTCAATATTTTATATTTAGTAATTATATCTAGCTAATAATTTAGAAAATTAGCCTAGTTGCAGAATAAATATTTATTATTTGAGCTTTGGAAACTTTGTTGAAAACGTTAATAGTACGGCTGCAGGTAGACTGTCGCAACTCGAGCTTCCATTTATGGGATCTAAGTAGTCAGACTTACTGTCGCAACTCGAGCTTCCATTTATGGGATCTAAGTAGTCAGACCTACTGTCGCAACTCGAAACT
This sequence comes from Stictocephala bisonia, assembly GCA_035578905.1. Taxonomy (NCBI): domain Eukaryota; kingdom Metazoa; phylum Arthropoda; class Insecta; order Hemiptera; family Membracidae; genus Stictocephala; species Stictocephala bisonia. Next base: position 65,026 of record JAQJVL010002552.1, read on the forward strand.
ACTCAATCAACACTCCACCGGCGTTTCATACTTTGCTAAGTAGACTCTTCTTTCATTGTAAATGTTCTGTTGTCTATGATATAACAAAACTAGCATCCCCATAGAGCTACTATGACATAAATATGATCCCCATAGAGCTACTATGACATAAATATGATCCCCATAGAGCTACTATGACATAAATATGATCCCCATAGAGCTACTATGACATAATATGATCCCCATAGAGCTACTATGACATAAATATGATCCCCATAGAGCTACTATGACATAAATATGATCCCCATAGAGCTACTATGTTATAAATATGATCCCCATAGAGCTACTATGTTATAAATATGATCCCCATAGAGCTACTATGACATAAATATGATCCCCATAGAGCTACTATGACATAAATATGATCCCCATAGAGCTACTATGTTATAAATATGATCCCCATAGAGCTACTATGACATAAATATGATCCCCATAGAGCTACTATGACATAAATATGATCCCCATAGAGCTACTATGACATAAATATGATCCCCATAGAGCTACTACGACATAAATTTATAAAATATTAACGTAAATTATGAAGTATAAATTGATACTTAAATCCTCACAATATTTACTATTTCTGTAAGTAAGTTGAACTTTAAAAATCCATTTACAATTACAAAAGGTTTCAAATAAAAAAATAAACTGTTTGTGTTTATCAAAATAAACTTGGATTTGATTGGTGGTAAGAGCCACAACAAGATCATAGCAATACTCGTATTAACAACAAAAACGTGGATAATCGTTTTTGAGGTTAAGTGTAAGAGAGATGGTCCTAACTTTGCTACTCTAAATAAAGCTCATTTAATTTAATTTTGTTGTCTCTGACAAATATATGGTTGAAACCACTACGTTTAGGCCTAACAAAAGGCTACTGGAACATGGATTTATCTCAATAAAGAAGCTGTCTTTTCCAATGGTTTTATGTCTTACAGTTTGGCCCTGCTATTCATGTGCAAGATAGGCTACAAATAATATGTTTTATTATACTACGTAGCTAATAGATCTCTACAATATTACTTCCTATATTTTAATTCATGTTAAAATTACCTCGACCTTACGTTACATAAAATATTTACCTTATGTAACGTAAGGTAATCTCTACGTAAATAAAATACATAACTATCATTTAGATATATAAACGAGTAATTAAGTAAGCCTAGTTGGCATTTTAAAGAACTTAGATAAACTAAAGAAGAACTTCGAAAGAATTATCTAAAATATTTTTTAATAGCTATTTTATAGCAAAGTTTTCCAAACGGGGTTATTATACACTTGCTACTCACCTAACGAAATATGAAACATTTTTCTTCAAAGCGTCAAGGATTAGCTATATTTTCAACAGGGATTTTTGTTCTGTTGAAATTTTTTTTTCAATTTGTAGTGTTTAAAACATTTTTAATTAAAATACATATTCTGTGAATCTTTTTTTATTTAATATGTTTTACTTTATCCCACATTCGTTAGCATAAAGTATTGTGATCGTCCAAAAAACGTTTTTTTATAAGTTGGTCTAAAAATTCATTTTATGGTCCCCTGAACCTAAAAAGGCGTCTTTTTCGAGAAAAAAAGTTTGGTGTCTGTCCGTTTGTGTATCTGTCTGTGTCAACGAGCACAGAATAACAGAATATTTTATGCTGTGCTCGCTGGTCTGTGTGTATGTGTAGTTCACCGGAGACCAAACGGATGGATTCATTTTTATGAAATTTGGTATGTAGGTGTATTTCGCCAATATCTCTAGACCATTTTTTCACTTTTTAAATTTTAGTTTTTTTCTACTTTTATGGGCAAAATCATATAAAAATGGAATTTTCTCAAAAGCGGCTTTAACGATTTTGATTCAATTCACAGGAAATATGTGAATTACAATTTAAAATATTTGAGTAAAAACCGCATGAATCTAACTTGACGAGTTTTTGAGTTATGGCAAGCAAACATATTTGGGAATCAAACTGGTAATTGTCAAAGTTATGATTTTTTTGGTGTTTAATATGGGGGAAAGTTCGTTCCAATTCCTTGGAACCATTTATTTACGTTAAAACGGAATGTGAAAAACGTTTTTCTCTAGTGTAGCTTGTCAATATCTCAAGAAAACGCAAAAAATCTACTTCCGCAGTAAATCGCGTCCTACCGCTGCCAGAAAGGATTGGGGCGGGCCCACGGATGGGGTTTTTATTTATTTATTCATAAGACGCCGATCATCAAGATATGGGCGAATATGGATTTCGAATGAGTGTGATGAGTGTAGATGAGCGAATGTAGTCATTGTTACAAACTAAGGCCGACTATTCCTTAGAAAGTGTCATTAATTAATAGCCAAATGACAAATGAACAGCCGTTGGTTATCAGCTGATCCTTCTCTAAATGTATTGACTCTGATTGGAATCGAACTGAGAACCTTTAGCATATTTTTTATTCGCATTCAGCGTAAAAGGTCATTTTTAAAACAAGTTTTTTAATTTCCCGTCAAAATAAGTTTTCTACGGCATGGCATTATTTGTCCCGATGATCTAACTCATTTTTAACCATTTTTGAACAAAACGTTTGAATGTTGTGAAGTGAGCAAAAAATGGACAACAATCCTTGGTGGAAAATTAAGCATTTCATTGCTAGGAAATTGGCATATAAGATTAAGTAATTAATGCTAATGATCAATTGGATTTAAATTAATTTCTAATAATTTCTTACTAGGCCTATAGTCTATCAGATTTGATAAGCGTGTAGCCTACACAGAGCGACGGCTGATATGGACTTGATTCAATCGATAAATTATTTAAAATTGACATAGCAGGATATCAACTTTAAGTTATAGTTAACAAAAATAAAAACCTATTTAAAAAAGTTAATTAGCTTTTTCACAGTATTAAATTTTGTTCCAACCAATCACTATCAGTTATTCGTGAGTTATTTATTACAAATTATATCTCCAGCAAAATACACATAAACTAATTATAGGCCTAGTGCTGTGGAAACTTAATAGGCCTACAGGGCCTACCACTGTGTGATTTGAATTAGTTAAAGGGGTTAGTTACAGTTTTAAAGACGTTAATTTCAGCAATGCAAACTATTTAACAGAAAATATTTGAAAGCTTATTATTTTTTAAGAATGGTGAACATTACTCATACAAAATCAAATAGTGTTTTTTATTTTAACTACATTAGAATTAGTAGCGACAAGCTCGGGCGCTAATGTTTGACTCCCTATAGGCCCTACTCACTCACACGTCTTGAGTTTAGAATCAGGTTAGGCACAATACAGTATTTTCTTTGTATACTAACCAGTTATTAAATCGTACAAGACATTTTGGGACCTGCTCAGAATTGTTAACCATATTTATTTGTTTAAACTATTGTAGGTACCTCAATAGTTGTATAGGAAGTGTAGACAAAGATCAGGGGCTGTTAATGCATGTAGAGGACTTTTGTTAGTAGGCCTATATGGTCTAATATGGTATACATTCATCCATTACTCACTAATTATCAACATGGACCACTGTATTTATTGATGGACGAACTAATTACTTTACTGTAAACTAAGGTAGGTGCAACTTTTTTTGTTCGTTCAGATTAATAAGAAGCTAACAGGTTTTCAATGTTGCATAATAAATCCAGAAAAATATTTCTGATTTGGCGAAAAAATCGTTGTAATTTTCTGAGCCGCTTAGCGTAGGCTGTAGTCCAATAGTATTATTTTTAGGTATATAAAATAACATTATTTATATCACACTTTCGTTTCTAACACATACAAATTAGCAGTACAATATTGTTAGGTTATGCTATTATTTATTGGGCTACGTACCTATTATGGGAAGAAATTGTGTTTGGCTTTGTTTTACGAAATAATTTCCAATTTACAAGTTTTTCGCTAAAAGATCGGTTTATCAATAGGTTTAAATTTTTGAATAGAATTGGAAATATTTTTATTATTTATATATAAAATATGCAAGGATGACATAAAACTCGCATAACATTAATTCAAAATAATTTACAATTATCATGAATTTCACTCTTGAGTTCTTTTTTATTGGCATGGTTTCAAAGTAAATTTTATATACAGTTCATTATTCATTATTCATTCATTATTCATCTCTAAGACGCCGATCGTAGAGATATGGGTGAATATGAGGCATGAATTAGTGTGATGAGTGTAGATGAACGAGTGTAGTCATTGTTACTATCTGAGTTCGACTTAGCTCAGAAAGGACTATTTATTAATAGCCCAATAGCCAGGGCAACTATGGGACCTACAGCTTTACGTGGAATCCGAACCACGTAGTGTTGGTCTGATTTTCAGCTAATTGACAAGTTTGATACTTAGTTCTCTTCCCTACACAACATCTGAACCTTGACTACCATTCAACACGGACACTCCAGACGTCTCTAGTAGTGTCTACGTTGATGACAACCATTGAGCGGACGCCGTGTCGGTATTAAGATAACCGAGCATGGAACCTATCGCCTACAATCTCCCAAACACTTTGTCCCCAAGTAGCTGAGTTACAGCACTGCGCCACCAGTGTTGACACAGTTAAAAAATATACTAGTAAATAAGATTTGACATATTTTCAATTCACATGTTTCATCGTTTCAGTTAAAATAATTAGACTACCTCTCTATATGAATTCTTAAAGAGAATCCTAAATCACTAACTATTTTTCATTTTGAATATTTTAATATTTACTTAATTTTTAATATACTGTGATGATTTAGCTAATAATTTGTCCCTAATGTAGGCCTAATTAGGGCTTTTCATAAAACTTCAGGTGGCGTTGTCTTAGAGCTGGTAAATTCCTGTTCCACTCCAATAACTATGTTAAAACTTTCTATAGCCGAACTTTTCTTTTTTAATTGATCTTATTTATTTTATATTCTCTTTAAAATTTAATAATTTGTGAAGCCTTTATAAATGCTAAACTATTTTATATTAAAATTAATTGTGTAAAACTGTTTTGCAGTTGTCAAAAAAATACGACTGATTTTTTTAACCTGACAGAAATGATTGACTTAAAGAGTGACGGAGAGAAGCTGCTGAGTGAGTGGTGTGAACGACACAATCTTGGACTACAGTTCTTGTTGCCTACTCATGAGAAATTGAAAGAATTATTAAATGCAGAATATTAAAGTCCTGAGCTGCAGCCTTGAAGATATTAATGACTGGAGTATCCGAAAGACAGAGGAAGTACCGAATTACAAGTGTCGGCCTCAGTAAATAATTACAGCATTAATAGGGAGTAAGGAGCAAGGAGCGACGAGTGGCTAATGGCAGAGAAGTCGTTTCCGATAATTATAGAAACGTTTAAGGAAATACGAACACAATAAAACCATTGGAGGAAGATTTCATTTCTAATGGCCTATTTAAACGGTATCACATGGCGGGACAAATCGTTGAAAGAAAATTACTTTACAAGAAGCAAACCACTTAGTGAGCGGTAGAAGGGGATAGCTCCTCCCCCGGCACGTGAGCTTCCATTGCCAGGCCCCGCCCCCGCGCACGCACGCGCAACCTCTCGCAGTCTGTCGCGCCGAGCCACACTGTGTCTACTATCAGTGCGCTTCGACTGACCTCCGGTGACGCATCTCTCTGATAAGGCTTATCACACATAGGTCATCCCGGCCACGAGCTGTCTCTTCAGGCGTCATCATCTATTTTCAAGGTAATAGAGTGGATAAAAACTGTTATTTAATTTAGAATTAATTTATTTACCTTCAAGGAATCTAATTTAGTGTAATATACATTATAAATTAACAAATGTATTTACTCATGATATTAATAATTAATAACTCCACAATAAATTATTTGAAAGATTATTGTAATTTAGTATTCACTTGTCCTTTACTTAGGTTATCTGTAGGCCTACTTGGTTCGGTAATCCCTTCCGGCTCTCTAATAACTCGTTATAACTTAATTATAAAGACTATTTACTGCAAATATCATACGAGTTTTACGCCTAAAGTAATTTTGAACTGTTTAAAGAGCTAATTTGCTTCTCTTGTGAATTATAATGTAATTCCCCTATAAATAAGTATGTAATAACACTTTCTAAGGAATATTCCGACTTAGTTTGTAACAATGATTACCTTCGCTCATCTACACTCATCACACTTATTCGAAATGTACGTATCACCCATACCTTCGACGATCGGGGTCTTGGGAGTAAATAAACACCCCACAAGTTGAAAACCCATGAAAGGGTCTTAGACCTATTACAATAGTGAGCCTATAGCACATTCGAAATTAATTTTAAATGGATTCATATATTTATTAATTAGAATGAGGGCCCATTTTGTGTAATGATTTCATCTAAAAATTGATCAAGCCCATAGATTCTTGTAATTTAGAATTTATATTCGATAAGGAGTAGGCCTATTTAGGCCTGTTTAAGAATATTCCACGACGATGTTTACTTTTAGCATTTTACGAAAATAATTTCCTAAATCTAATTACTTTTGTAAAATGACAATAGCTAGTTAATAAACGACATATTTAACCTTCAACTTATTACAATCTACTTTTTATAATTTCTTATCTTTATAGGTTTAACTTCAAAGCAATGCAAAATGTCAGTCTTTAATGAATATAAAACGTTAAATATTTGTCTAAGGTACACTTAAATGTTATAAAATTTAAGACATACAGTATTACAATGCAATATTGCAAATAAAGTCTATAAGCTATTGTTTTGTTAGCTTATTTAACAATTAATAAATGTAGGCCTACTGTAATGATTGACTCGAACGTAAGTATTTTGTTTAAACTTATATTTGTATTCACAAGATAATTTTTAAAATGTCATGAACGTAGGCCAAAGTCTGTTTTTTACGTAGCTTTACATTCTTTATAATTCCAAGATGGGATAACGCAGTAGAAAGGGCCACTGGGAAAGTCCTAGGCTGATTAATGAAATGATGAAATGAAGAAATAGCGTAATTGTTTTTACTAACTGATATAATAAGCGTAAAAATGTCATGTAAACAATGTAGTAAGTGTTAGAACAAGAAAACACTCCACTTCATGTTGCGCAGTTTTACTGTCGTGATTGTTATTCACTACAATAATTAAAACCTCGGGCTACGTCACATAGATTATTTACTGGGTGAAATGAAGTTTTACTTTCTGTCATTAGGCCTATTACTATTTTCATAATTGATAGATTGATCTCAAAAAGACATGTGCAGTTGTTAAACTTAAATCGTCGACTAAAAAACTAAAAACACTACAACTTTGTCAACTTGTTTCTTGAAAACTTTTGTGTGCAAAATAAAAAAAGAATTTTACTAATACGTGATTTATGCTTTTTTAAAGGCAGTTATCAGACAACCTGTTTTACATATTGTTAATTTTCAAAGTTTTAAAAATAGGCCCTATAACCTATATTTAACAACAAAATACGCCTATGGCTCTTTGATTCACCAAGTAGCCTACAAGCTATGTACTTAATTCTCAATACACAATACAGTACAATAGGCATACAGTAAATGATTGTTCGAAAGCTTACCTTCATGTGCAAAATCACGTGAAAATTAAAACACGTGTTCGTGATTGTAAAAAAACCATGTTAGCATATTATAACTTACATTCGGACTGAGTTCAACTTGTTCATTTATTACTGTCGTTAAAGAAACCCCATTGCTTTTATGTAATCGATGTCAATATATAATATTAGGTTTTATTAATTATTTTAATTTGCCCCCAGAAAATTTTAAAAATCAACTGCTACATTACTTAATAATCATTTCACGCGTGTTATTAATGGAAAATAACTAAGTTATAGAAAACATTATCTATTTCAACCACAAGTAAAAAGAAAAGCTAATATTCACTGTTTTATTGTAATGAAACACTTATGACACTATAATCAATTTTCCATAGTTAATCATTGTTATTACTAAACAATTCTATACTACCAAAACAATCGAAAAAATATTACAGTCCATATTTCATTATATTTTAATTTCAAATGTGTTAAACATATTTTTCATTTAATATTGTTATTTTTATTAGTTAGTGTCAATCAAAGTGGTTTACAAAAAATTAATTGGTAGTCTATTAATTTGTTTACATATGTCTAGTTATATAAATTATATAAGCTGTTTTAAAATCATATCATTAGAAACAAAATAAACTAGGCCTATATGACACCGTACAAAAATAAACTAGGCCTATATGACACCGTACAAAAATAAAGTAGGCCTATACGACACCGTACAAAAATAAAATAGGCCTATATGACACCGTACAAAAATAAACTAGGCCTATACGACACCGTACAAAAATAAACTAGGCTTATATGACACCGTACAAAAATAAACTAGGCCTATATGACACCGTACAAAAATAAACTAGGCCTATATGACACCGTACAAAAATAAACTAGGCCTATACGACACCGTACAAAAATAAACTAGGCCTATATGACACCGTACAAAAATAAACTAGGCCTATATGACACCGTACAAAAATAAACTAGGCCTATATGACACCGTACAAAAATAAACTAGGCCTATATGACACCGTACAAAAATAAACTAGGCCTATACGACACCGTACAAAAATAAACTAGGCCTATATGACACCGTACAAAAATATTGATATAGGCTACACCTGTACAATATAGCCTATAGTTATTTACTAGGATACACTTTAATACACTATAGACCTACTTACCAAATATTAATGATTTAAATATTGTATAACTATTTTGTAGGATCAAGTTTTAAAAAAATGTATTGCAAGTTACAATATTTTATATTTGGCTGCGGTGTGGTTTCAACACACCTACAGTTTGTTATATTGTTAATTTAATAAATGTAATCTATCCTCTTACCTGTAGGCTAATCACTAAAAAATCATTGTTGGTGATAATTTGTGCTCCCGTGTGGCTTAACAGTAGACATGTATGAGAGGTTGATATACAACTAAATAGGGCGACGAGGGTTATCAGCAGTTCCCTCATTGCAACCCCTCTAAAATGGCTTCCAGTGCAGTACAACATAGCCCTCCAGATATAAGACGCAATGAAGCACTTTTCAGCGAGTTAAACAGATCATATCTACTCCGAATCATCACATTTTGCAAGATATCCCACAACGTGCTCAGCGACTTAAATATAGAAAACCACATTTAGCTTCCCAGTTAATGTCAACGAATGTTCACTAAAATTCAACTGGGCATTAACTAGGGATATGTTTGACGGTCAAAACACGTTTCTGGTTCAGACCCTACTACCGTCATCGGTAGAATGAACCTTACTCGCTAGGATGGACTATGTTGAGTCGCTTTATCATAGGTGTGAGAAAATCAACAACTGTAAATGTTAATTGGGAATAGAAAATGATTAGTCATATGTTTGTGGAGTCCAAATTCATAGCTTACTATAGATCACATAGGCCTAGTAAATTATTGCCCATAGCGTTTTCTCAGGGGGAATTAGTTGGTCTTCATTCAGTCGGAGAAGCAGGTGTGGAATCGGTGACGGGAGATCAATATTTAATTATTAAGACACAATACGTGTATTGTTTTTAGTTTATTTGGATTTTCTTTATTGGTCTATTTTTTTATTTTTCATACGTCACATTTAGCCTATAATTAAAAAATAATATTTGATTTTTATTAAAACTTTTTTGAATCTGCGCGGTAGTGCATTTTCTCACATATATTACAAATTATAGTTAAAAAATTAATAATTAAAAATTATATAATCCTTGATAAAAAAAACTATAACTAGACTGTTTGCTTATAATAATTTTTGGCGGTTATTATTTGTATTCAACAATATCTATCAAATAAACTCAAATCATCCTTTATTTCCAGTAAAACATATTACAAGCATTTAAATATTTATTTAACTTATTTTGCTTTGGAATTTATTGAAATTCACTATTTCCCTACTATGTTAATATTTGACCAATATGAATAATTTACTATTTTAGAATTGATGTGGAAGTTCAAGCTAGTAAAATACAAAAATATTTTTATAATTTAAAAAAAATTTTTTTTGTTTTTTTCAAATTTACTGTACTACACCAGTTCATAAATATAAAGTGAAATAGGCCTAGATATTGCTTGACATTTAGTCATATACAGTAGTTAATATGAATACGAAAGACAATCGCTATGCCTGTCTTAAAACTTGGGACATATATACTTGATTAGAAATATTTTTAAGATGGTTTTACCATTAGGGCCTACATCACCTTAGCCATAGACGTACGTGTAAACCATGAACTGTTTAAGAGTCTCCAGAGGCTGTCGGAAATGATGGTTTTAATCCCATAAGAAGAATGTTATTTGCGAATCCATATTTTTTCGTTATTTGACCAAACTTTGTGTAAGAGGTGTCATTTCAAACGTTATCATATTTTGAATACATCCGTCTAGTTTTGGAAAATATGTGAAAATAAAAACTTCAAACTAAACATTTTAATTTTTTTTTCTATATAACTAATTAGAGATTTGCAAAGCAATTCCAATGCGCAATTTCATTCTCGAACAAATGCAATTTTTTGGGAAAAATCTGTTTAAAAATAACTGTTTAGTTTCGATACGCGTGATCGTATGTCCGGTTAGAAAATGGCATAGGATTAAAACTAACATGGACGACAGCCTATGCAGACTCTTAAAGGAAATAGATTTTCAAAATTTCGCCTGTAGGTTATATAATTGGAGAAAGGAAACCAAAGTTTTCTTTCTTCAATCCAGGAGAGCGAGTGACCAATAGAGGCAGCTGATTGAGTTAGTCTGTTGTGGATCTAATAAGTCCCAGTCAGAAGGTCGCGCGCACTCCACATTGACCCCACTTAGCTCGTCATTGTCTCCTACTGAAATAGCATTACTTCGCTTTGCTTTTATTTTTACAAACATGTCACTTGATTTGTCCTCGTGGCTCGGAGACTCGACAAACTCACTTACCTCAAACTTGTCTAACTTCTTTGTCGACATCTCACTTCCCGTCCGGTCGACGCAGGCATGCCCCACATGACTTTATCCTCAATCTTTCTATTGTTAACAGATAAAAAAATAAATAATTAGAGTATATTTGCGAAAGCGTAACATAAAGTCACACGTGAAACAGGTTCTAGTCTATTTGATAAGTATTATAAGTCCCTATAATGAGTATATTATTATTTATTATATAGACAAAACAGGCTACGGGAAATTGCATTGCAGTCGTGAAACATTAGAAAACCCACTGAGGAATTTCAATATTCATTATAGTCTAATGAATAACTTAATTTAAAAAAAAATTAAAGAAGGAATCAACACAATTACTCCAGTATAAAACACTTTTTAGGTACAAAATTAGAAACATACAAGAACTATTTGAGGCATAACCTCAATTCCAATTCCAGGTGTCAGTTAAGCCAATTAATTAATTTGTCTCCCAGTTACACGCCAAGAACTCTCCCACACTGTAAAAGGCCTAAAAATCACATTATTTACAAATTTCCCCTTGAATAGCTTGGCTATGATAAGGTTTTTATATACTATAAATATATAGCCCACACATCGGCAATGGCCTTAATGACAAAATTTTATGTTATATATGCTTTGTATATTGATTGCCTAATTTCATGTGGTTTTTACTGTCAATTTAGTCAATCAATATTAGTCAGTCAATATTAGTCAATAAATAATTATGATAGAAAACATATTTTAAAAAACAAAAACGCAAAAGAACTGAGTAGGCGTCACTATAAAATCTTCAATAAGACAAGCTATAATTATAATTTTTAAATATATATAGGTGTGAGGCCCTAAATATAAAAAGTGTGAAAAGAACAATAATCGATTTTGGCAACAATGAATGCTATTTAGTAAACAAATTATGTTTCAAGTTTAGTTAAAAAATGTTTTGAATATTATGATATTAAACTGAAACTCTGAATGTGTAGCCTACATGTTAATGTACATGTAGATCGTAGCAATTAAATGTTTGTCTATTTTTAAATCTACCCTAAAATATAGCACAAAGCAATTGTAATCTTATTGTGCTTCTAAGAATTAATTTAAGAAATGTCTCTTCCTTGTTAATTCAAGATTGGCCTGATATTGATATTAGGATGCCTTGAATTTGGAATGCGTGGAAAAAAACTTCACGGAAGGTTCTTCAGGACCCGGATTTGATCAATTAAAAAGAAATTTTAATTGATTAAATTTATTAATTATTAAAATTATTAAAAAATCAATTAAAATTAAAAAGAAAAAATAGACTATGAAACGCATAATTTCAAACAAATTAGCAAACATCGTTGAGCGTTTGAAAAAAACTTAGATAAAAAAGTATTCCTAACATAATTACTTACAAAAGTGAGGATATATACCAAATACCTTTTGACTACTTTTTGAACCGGTTTTACCTCTATAAGGCCTATAAGTGTGATAGATTGTTATTAAACAATAATAGCCTGTATCTGAACCTGGTTCATTCAGTTGCCGGACTTAATAGAATTACTTGTCCGGATATTCACAAAATTAATTCATAATATTAATTATAACTAGTAATCGTAAGAAATCACAAATGTTACATTTACTGGCTAACATTGTTAAAGGTTCGCTTGCAAAATTGTTTGCAACGCTTATACATCCGACTGAAACGTCTTTAAAACATTCGTTTAGTTCTGAGAATAATAAGATACCTTTCCAATAATCTAACATAATTTTATATGGCCATAAAAACTTAGCTTATTACTGTATATTAATTCAAAGCTACAGTATAAATGATTAGGACATTTTCCAATCACTAAAACAAAAAAACTAAAAAATAAATAAATAAAAATAAATATATCTAGTAGGCCTGAAAACTTAAGATAGACCTACACTAATTAATAACTATAAATAATTTGTAATTACTTTTATCGATTGGTGTGAAATCAAAATTACCTTTAACTTGCAAAAAATATACAGTTTTGTTTATAACTTCTCGGGTAATTGACCTAATAAATTCTGTAAGTCTATAAATAAGAAAATAAAAGCAATTTGTGTTGTTTTATGCCTATACTATAAATTAACTAATAAAATAATAATATTAATAAAAATAGACTATTTATTAAAATTCTATTTTATTAAATACCATAAATATAAAAGTCTGCAATCATTTTTATATTGGTTAATGGCGTTCAAATTAATCCATTGATTTAATGTATTCCATGACAGGAGTAGGATTGGTCGATTACACCATGTTTTCAGTCCGACTAGTAGAGCCCCCAGCCTAACGACACCAGGCCTTAATTGTACTTGATTAAATCTTCTACACTTATTAACTGAATGATTATACTATTACCAGCAAGTCAGTGATCTCCAGTGGCCAAGTCTACAAGTTAACTGACGTGCATTTACGTTGAGTGCGTCACACAAACTTCAAATCAGCAAAGGGATTTAAGCAAATTGTATTTGTACATACCAAAAGTGAGTGTCATGTTTTCTTACCACCCTTTAATATATTTTTATTAATTATCTTCTTACTCATTTATTTATCAATAATTATTATGCTTAATTTAATATGAAATTTTCTATGTTAGGCCTGTACTTTTAAACCGCAACATCTTGGTTGGAGACCTTTATGCAATATTTGCTACAGAGAAGACAAAATTTACTGAATCGGTGAAGATTAAAATAAATGTTGTTGTTCTAAATATGTATGTAAGTGGAAAATATATTTATTTTTAGACATTTTACTCGCACAGTTATCTTACGTCTTTTAATAATAATATTATATAACAACAATTTTATAGTCTCTGTACATACAAATTGAGGAGACATTAAAACATACTTAGATACAATAGTACGAGTCTAATGTATCCTGTTTAGTGTGAGGTAATTTATAGATCTAATTTTCATTTTATTATAAAATGGATTTTTACCATTTTCTCTAATTTTTTAAAATTTTTCATGTCTTGTAAATGGATAATTAGGAAAATTAAGATATATTTGTATAAACTTTCAGTAACATGTTCGATTGCGTAGGTCTGTAGTTCCATTTAAAATAAAATGTTGTAAATATCTTCCTTAAAACAAAGAAACAACAACTCAACATCAATTAAATCTTTGCTGAACATATTCTCCAGTCAAATCACAGTTGCCAAAATATAAATGAAAATGTTACAACTTTAGAATATGAAAGGAAAGCAGAAAAATGAATTCCAAAGAAAATTTACACATATACATAAACAATTATAATAAACCACAGAACATATTAAATACACTTATTAACATGAAAAATCCTATACATGAAAAAATAAGACAAATTAAAAAACATAAGAATCAAAAGTAAAATTCAACTTACCCACACACTAAACTAATCATATTTATGTTATTTTCATCTCTTTTATTTTTATAATTGTTCATTTATTATAGGTTATATTATTTACAATCTGAAGATGGCCTAAGAGCCGAAACAGGTCATGTATTATTATAAAAATGAATAAAAGGGTTCTTAATTATAGTTATTATTCAATGTATTATAGTTATTATTCAATTTACTTCCTTAAAAAATTCTAAAGTAATTCTTTTTACTTTATTTGGTGAAGTGTTGAAACGTCACACTACAATTTCGTTTAGGAGATTTAGATTGATGTAACTTGTTAAAACTAAATGTTCTTGACTTATAATTTTATGATTGTGTATGTTTTTTGCAGTTTGAAATTCGAGTATGAATGATTTAGTAAGCATTTAAAACATAATATATGAATAGTGGTGGTAAATTAATGTTTTTGTTTTGATGAAATATGTTTTGCAGGATTGTTCCATGGATTATTCATAGAGCTTTTTTATGTTGTTGGAAAACAATTAGTCTATGAGAACTATAATCCCATAGGATAATTTCATATTTAATTTTACTAAAAAAAATTCCAAACTATAAATGACGTAATGTCTCATACGAAACCGATTGAGACAACCGTCTCAGTGCAAAGATTGAATTTAAAAGTTTACCACTCAAAATATTAATGTGATAAGACGAATATAGATAGCTGCTAACTTGTATACATAAAATCTTGCTACTTTTTTCCACTTTTGTATTGTATTTTATGACAATTTCCATGCACTCAGTATTGACCCTGATAATGTTTAAACCGCTAAAAGAATGTCTATCAAGAAGTATTACATGGGTGAAGTAACCACCCGTGAGCACGAAGCAGTTAAGTAACCCCACCATCGCCGCGTGCAATGTTGCCACTCAATACCCACTGTACGTGTAAGGGAGGGTGGTTGGGTAAATACCACTGTACGTGTAAGGGTGGGTGGGTGGGTAAATACCACTGTACGTGTAAGGGTGGGTGGGTGGGTCAATACCACTGTTCGTGTAAGGGTGGGCGGGTGAGTCAATACCACTGTACGTGTAAGGGTGGGTGGGTGGGTAAATACCACTGTACGTGTAAGGGTGGGTCAATACCACTGTTCGTGTAAGAGTGGGTGGGTGAGTCAATATCACTGTACGTGTAAGGGTGGGTGGGTGGGTCAATACCAATGTTCGTGTAAGGGTGGGCGGGTGGGTCAATACCACTGTTCGTGTAAAGGTGGGCGGGTGAGTCAATACCACTGTACGTGTAAGGGTGGGTGGGTGAGTCAATACCACTGTAGCCTACGTGTAAGGGTGGGCGGGTGAGTCAATACCACTGTACGTGTAAGGGTGGGCGGGTGAGTCAATACCACTGTACGTGTAAGGGTGGGTGGGTGAGTCAATACCACTGTACGTGTAAGGGTGGGTGGGTGGGTGGGTCAATACCACTGTACGTGTAAGGGTGGGTGGGTGGGTAAATACCACTGTACGTGTAACGGTGGATGGGTGGGTAAATACCACTGTACGTGTAAGGGTGGTTGGGTAGGTCAATACCACTGTACGTGTAAGGGTGGGTGGGTCAATACCACTGTACGTGTAAGGGTGGGTGGGTGGGTAAATACCACTGTACGTGTAACGGTGGATGGGTGGGTAAATACCACTGTACGTGTAAGGGTGGTTGGGTAGGTCAATACCACTGTACGTGTAAGGGTGGTTGGGTGGGTAAATACCACTGTACGTGTAACGGTGGATGGGTAGGTAAATACCACTGTACGTGTAACGGTGGATGGGTGGGTAAATACCACTGTACGTGTAACGGTGGATGGGTGGGTAAATACCACTGTACGTGTAACGGTGGATGGGTGGGTAAATACCACTGTACGTGTAAGGGTGGGTGGGTGGGTAAATACCACTGTACGTGTAACGGTGGATGGGTGGGTAAATACCACTGTACGTGTAAGGGTGGTTGGGTAGGTCAATACCACTGTACGTGTAACGGTGGATGGGTGGGTAAATACCACTGTACGTGTAAGGGTGGTTGGGTAGGTCAATACCACTGTACGTGTAAGGGTGGTTGGGTGGGTAAATACCACTGTACGTGTAACGGTGGATGGGTGGGTAAATACCACTGTACGTGTACGGGTGGGTGGGTGGGTAAATACCACTGTACGTGTAACGGTGGATGGGTAGGTAAATACCACTGTACGTGTAACGGTGGATGGGTGGGTAAATACCACTGTACGTGTAACGGTGGATGGGTGGGTAAATACCACTGTACGTGTACGGGTGGGTGGGTGGGTAAATACCACTGTACGTGTAACGGTGGATGGGTGGGTAAATACCACTGTACGTGTAACGGTGGATGGGTAGGTAAATACCACTGTACGTGTAACGGTGGATGGGTGGGTAAATACCACTGTACGTGTACGGGTGGGTGGGTGGGTAAATACCACTGTACGTGTACGGGTGGGTGGGTGGGTAAATACCACTGTACGTGTAACGGTGGATGGGTGGGTAAATACCACTGTACGTGTACGGGTGGGTGGGTGGGTAAATACCACTGTACGTGTAACGGTGGATGGGTAGGTAAATACCACTGTACGTGTAACGGTGGATGGGTGGGTAAATACCACTGTACGTGTAACGGTGGATGGGTGGGTAAATACCACTGTACGTGTACGGGTGGGTGGGTGGGTAAATACCACTGTACGTGTAACGGTGGATGGGTGGGTAAATACCACTGTACGTGTAACGGTGGATGGGTAGGTAAATACCACTGTACGTGTAACGGTGGATGGGTGGGTAAATACCACTGTACGTGTAACGGTGGATGGGTGGGTAAATACCACTGTACGTGTACGGGTGGGTGGGTGGGTAAATACCACTGTACGTGTAACGGTGGATGGGTGGGTAAATACCACTGTACGTGTAACGGTGGATGGGTAGGTAAATACCACTGTACGTGTAACGGTGGATGGGTGGGTAAATACCACTGTACGTGTACGGGTGGGTGGGTGGGTAAATACCACTGTACGTGTAACGGTGGGTGGGTGGGTAAATACCACTGTACGTGTAACGGTGGATGGGTGGGTAAATACCACTGTACGTGTATGGGTGGGTAAATACCACTGTACGTGTAACGGTGGGTGGGTGGGTAAATACCACTGTACGTGTACGGGTGGGTGGGTGGGTAAATACCACTGTACGTGTAACGGTGGATGGGTGGGTAAATACCACTGTACGTGTAAGGGTGGGTGGGTAAATACCACTGTACGTGTAACGGTGGATGGGTAAATACCACTGTACGTGTACGGGTGGGTGGGTGGGTAAATACCACTGTACGTGTAACGGTGGATGGGTGGGTAAATACCACTGTACGTGTAAGGGTGGGTGGGTAAATACCACTGTACGTGTACGGGTGGGTGGGTAAATACCACTGTACGTGTAACGGTGGGTGGGTGGGTAAATACCACTGTACGTGTACGGGTGGGTGGGTGGGTAAATACCACTGTACGTGTAACGGTGGATGGGTGGGTAAATACCACTGTACGTGTAAGGGTGGGTGGGTAAATACCACTGTACGTGTAAGGGTGGGTGGGTAAATACCACTGTACGTGTAACGGTGGATGGGTGGGTAAATACCACTGTACGTGTAAGGGTGGGTGGGTGGGTAAATACCACTGTACGTGTAAGGGTGGTTGGGTGGGTCAATACATATGTCTTTACACCAATACCGACTGTTCTAAAAGCTATATTTTAACATCTCTATATTTTAACATATAGAAAGGATATTTATGAGAACGAGAGTTTCACATAAATAAAAGAAAAAGATAAATTGTTGTAGGAATGCTACAAATCCTATTAAGTTTTATATTAAAAACGAAAAGTTAAATTTGTAAAATAAATAAACATCCTTTGATTTGTGACCGCAGGATAAAGACTAACTTCACAAAAGTAAGTACAAGTAAATTAAATGAAAGGTTGTATTCTTTAAATTGCAGTTTCTTTAGTTACCTTATTATGACAGCGGGTTAGGTTTCTCTTATGGCGATCGTGATATATTTATAAAATTTCCTGAAATCATCTATTAATATTTTATATTTAAAATAACATTTAATCTTTGCTTGGGAAATCCTTCGATAAAGGAACTCAGAATTCAGTTAAGTTCTGTCGTGAACGGAATCAGTGGATTGTACATGTATTGTCCCACACCGTCTACAGTCGACCCTGTGCCCGCTGGACATAGTGAAATCGTATGTTGCAAATCACTTTTAGTATACGGTAAAACCAATGTTGAACCTAGTGACATTTCGACGTACTGCAACAGACCCGTTTTCCCCAACGAGAAAAGAATTTGCAGAGGCTGTCGGCCATGTTGGTTTAAATCCGAAAAGAACAATGTTATTTTTGAACCGGACATACGATCACGGTTATCAAAATCAAACAGTTATTTTTAAACAGATTTTTCCAATCAAATTTAATTTGATCAAGAATTAAATTACGCTTTGGAATTGCTTTCCGAATTTCTAATTAGTTTTATAGCAACAAAAAATATAAAAAAATATATTGTTTGCACTTTTTATTTTCACAATGTTTTTAACTAGGCGTATATATTCAAAATATAAAAAGCAAACTCAATGCACAATATGATAACGTTTAAAATAACACTTCATAAACAACTTTTGGTCAATAAATAACGAAAAAATATGGATTCACAAATAACATCGTTCTTATGGGATTAAAAACAACATGGCAGACAGGGTCTGCAGACTCTTAAATTTAACTCTTGAAAAAACTGTTAACTCCTGTAACGGTCTGCTTAAAACTAATAATAATTATTTTTATTTTGAGACTACTAGTAAACAATAACGGGCAAAATTAAATTATATTTGTTTTAAATTGAGGTTTTTGGACTGCACTTTAGTTATTAGCTTTTCTGTTTTAAACTATGATTAATTTTTTGTATCGTTATGCAATCTATATTTTTCCTCAATAAGGTTAGTAATTCGTATTCATAAAAGTTTGTTTTTCTTAAACGGACGTAAAGGTAACATTTATTTTGAACCGCACAAATTTCGCCTAAGTTTATACTACAGTGCTTTCCTAAAACTCCTAAAAAAATACACGATACGTGTAAAAATCAGGCACATATTCCTATTTCTGAGACTTTTTCTTTATCCTACTTGTCATCCGATATCAATTTGTTAATTCATTGTACACGACAGACTGATAACTACTGATGACTAACATAACAACTTACAGTCGTGAAATCCGAACTACATACTATAGTTTAGTTCTGATTTTTTCTACGTGGTCAAGGTCGAGTCTCATTGGAAGTATAACCACTGTACGTGTATGGGTGGGTAGGTGGGTCAATACCACTGTACGTGTATGGATGGGCAGTTGGGTCAATTTCACTGTACGTGTAGGTGTAGGTAGGTGGGTCAATATCACTGTACGTGTAGGGGTAGGTAGGTGGGTCACTACAAATGTACTAATTACAATGTAATTAGTTTGATCCTTACATTGCTATCATCTGGTGATGTAAGTTAATTAGTTTTATCCTTACGTTGATATCATCTGGTGATGTAAGTTAATTAGTTTTATCCTTACGTTGATATCATCTGGTGATGTAAGTTAATTAGTTTTATCCTTACGTTGATATCATCTGGTGATGTAAGTTAATTAGTTTTATCCTTACGTTGATATCATCTGGCGATGTAAGTTAATTAGTTTTATCCTTACGTTGATATCATCTGGCGATGTAAGATAATTAGTTTGATCCTTACATTGCTATCATCTGGTGATGTAAGTTAATTAGTTTTATCCTTACGTTGATATCATCTGGTGATGTAAGTTAATTATTTTTATCCTTACGTTGATATCATCTTGTGATGTAAGTTAATTAGTTTTATCCTTACGTTGATATCATCTGGTGATCATCTGGTGATCATGGTGATGGTCGCTCACTACTCAACTTCAAATTATTAATCAAATTAAAATTATTTGCAAAATGTAATCACAAAAATGAGGTGAGGTGTATGGACTATATTTATGATTCCCAACCATTTACCACCAAAATATTGTTTCTAATATCAAAGTTATAGAAATGTAAAAAATATTCTATAATTATGTCCGGAAAATTTTATCTTTTTATTATATTGTAAAGTAAACTATTTATTGGTTAATTTTGATTCGCGATGTGCAAACTATGTCCGAATTTAAAGATGATTCAAGACAGTCCTAACGAGTAAGTAAGTAGGCATTGTTGTAAGTAGGGATTTAAATTGGTATAGAAACACGTTGGAAAGGAAAAAGGGGCGTGGACGTAAGTAATTCGATAAAGTATTCTGTTACAATTGATTCCATCGCGAAGCTGTTCTAATTATAGAGGTGATTACAGTCCGAGTCAGTTCCACTAACTGGTTGATTAGTTAAACAGTATTAAAACACGGTTCCAACGTTAACAGGAAAGTTGTGTTCTCATCTCGGTGGCGCGCTACATGTGTAAACGCAGAGTTCCGTGTAAGCCAATTTACCAACTTAGAAGACATATTCAATTAGAACAATTTGGCGGGAGTAGAGTACGGTCGGTTGCCATGGCGACCCGCCTTCGCCAATCACCGCCTGTTTACCTGTCCCGCCTATTGACTCGACTCAGATTCAATTTGAACAATAATTGCTCTCAAATATTTGGCCCATATAATAGACCTCTCCCAAACACACACGAAAGCTATCCGCCAATTTTTACAGTCACTGTATTAAATCATCCGTCGGTGTATTTCCATTAGTGCAGGCCCCCGAGCGACCGTCGACCTCGCTGTTTACCTTGCCGAGACTGCAAAAATAATTGGTTTTCATTCATCATTACACTTAATTTGTATTTCATCAAACGAATTAAATATTATTATTAGAATAAATTTATTTGTATCGAAACCTACAATATTGGGGCTACTGGTCAATATTGGGGATTAACTTTGTGTTTGATTTGCAAAACTAATTATCATTCACTGATGTTTCATTAGACACTAATTTTGTTCTTTTGGAAAAATAATAGATTTTAAACTATTTGGGTTGATAAATTAATAACACATTTTCATTAAAACTGATTTTAAAATACAACATTTATTAAAGTCTATTATTATCAAATGAATAAATAAACCCTATATATTCTTTCTGTTTGAAAAATCGATTTATACCGATGAATTATTTAGTCTGAGTTTGGTTCATGTAACAATCAGGGCCTTACCTCATTGAACTCGATATATCAATAATCGATTCATCTTCACTTTAGTAAATAGACGATATTTACATCGAAAATATCTAATAGTTTTAGTTTTATATAGAACAAACATTGGCCGCCCGTTTATGTACGTATTTATATAAACTCTTGTCATGCTCTGTCACAAGTAAAACTAGGCCTAAGTGTTAATTCCATAGGTGTACAAATGATTGAATAGATGATGAAGTCACAACTGATCCAACAATTTGGCGAGCCGGTGGCCGAGCGGTCTAAATATGTCAAGACTTTGAGCTTAGGGTTTTTTCTTTTTTTTCTATAAAGGAGAGGCCAACCTCCTTCTTAACCTTACTCTGCCCATTCCTCATAGACTATTGATCTGTGCGAGGAACTTATTCAGACAGAGTAAGGGGGCGAACTAGTACAGTAGAAGGTGAATATTACTGATAAATTTACCAGTCTAGGCCGGATTCGAACCAGCGCTATCTCTAACTCAAGCTCAAAGTCCTGACGCCTTAGACCACTCGGCCACCGCCCTAGAGATATCGTTGGTTCGATTCCGGTCTAGACTGGAAGATTTATCAGTAATATTCACCTTCTACTGTACTGGTTCGCACCCTTACTCTGTCTGAACAAGTTCCTCGCACAGATCAATAGTCCATAGGAAATGGGCAGAGTAAGGTTTTAAGGAGATCGGCCTCACCTTAAAAAAAACTATAAAATATATATATATATATATATATATATATATATATATATATATATATATAAACCTGAGTTCAACAACATTAAACACTAGGAGTCCTTGTTTTATATTATAACTTTATTATATCATATATATAAACCTGAGTGCAACAACTTTAAACACTAGGAGTCCTTGTTTTATATTATAACTTTATTATATCATATATATAAACCTGAGTGCAACAACTTTACACACTAGGAGTCCTTGTTTTATATTATAACTTTATTATATCATATATATAAACCTGAGTTCAACAACATTAAACACTAGGAGTCCTTGTTTTATATTATAACTTTATTATATCATATATATAAACCTGAGTGCAACAACATTACACACTAGGAGTCCTTGTTTTATATTATAACTTTATTATATCATATATATAAATCTGAGTGCAACAACTTTACACACTAGGAGTCGTTGTTTTATATTATAACTTTATTATATCATATATATAAATCTGAGTGCAACAACATTAAACACTAGGAGTCCTTGTTTTATATTATAACTTTATTATATCATATATATAAATCTGAGTGCAACAACTTTACACACTAGGAGTCCTTGTTTTATATTATAACTTTATTATATCATATATATAAATCTGAGTGCAACAACATTACACACTAGGAGTCCTTGTTTTTTATTATAACTTTATTATATCATATATATAAATCTGAGTGCAACAACATTACACACTAGGAGTCCTTGTTTTATATTATAACTTTATTATATCATATATATAAATCTGAGTGCAACAACATTACACACTAGGAGTCCTTGTTTTATATTATAACTTTATTATATCATATATATAAATCTGAGTGCAACAACATTACACACTAGGAGTCCTTGTTTTATATTATAACTTTATTATATCATATATATAAATCTGAGTGCAACAACATTACACACTAGGAGTCCTTGTTTTTTATTATAACTTTATTATATCATATATATAAATCTGAGTGCAACAACATTACACACTAGGAGTCCTTGTTTTATATTATAACTTTATTATATCATATATATAAATCTGAGTGCAACAACTTTACACACTAGGAGTCCTTGTTTTATATTATAACTTTATTATATCATATATATAAATCTGAGTGCAACAACATTACACACTAGGAGTCCTTGTTTTATATTATAACTTTATTATATCATATATATAAATCTGAGTGCAACAACATTAAACACTAGGAGTCCTTGTTTTATATTATAACTTTATTATATCATATATATAAATCTGAGTGCAACAACATTACACACTAGGAGTCCTTGTTTTATATTATAACTTTATTATATCATATATATAAATCTGAGTACAACAACTTTACACACTAGGAGTCCTTGTTTTTATATTATAACTTTATTATATCATATATATAAATCTGAGTGCAACAACATTACACACTAGGAGTCCTTGTTTTATATTATAACTTTATTATATCATATATATAAATCTGAGTGCAACAACATTACACACTAGGAGTCCTTGTTTTATATTATAACTTTATTATATCATATATATAAATCTGAGTGCAACAACATTACACACTAGGAGTCCTTGTTTTTTATTATAACTTTATTATATCATATATATAAATCTGAGTGCAACAACTTTACACACTAGGAGTCCTTGTTTTATATTATAACTTTATTATATCATATATATAAATCTGAGTGCAACAACATTACACACTAGGAGTCCTTGTTTTTTATTATAACTTTATTATATCATATATATAAACCTGAGTGCAACAACTTTACACACTAGGAGTCCTTGTTTTATATTATAACTTTATTATATCATATATATAAATCCTGAGTGCAACAACTGTACACACTAGGAGTCCTTGTTTTATATTATAACTTTATTATATCATAGGCCTATATAAAACCTGAGTGCAACAACTTTACACACTAGGAGTCCTTATTTTATATTATAATTTTATTATATCATAGGCCTATATATAAACCTGAGTGCAACAACTGTACACACTAGGAGTCCTTGTTTTATATTATAATTTTATTATATCATAGGCCTATATATAAACCTGAGTGCAACAACTTTACACACTAGGAGTCCTTATTTTATATTATAATTTTATTATATCATAAGCCTATATATAAACCTGAGTGCAACAACTGTACACACTAGGAGTCCTTGTTTTATATTATAATTTTATTATATCATAGGCCTATATATAAACCTGAGTGCAACAACTTTACACACTAGGAGTCCTTATTTTATATTATAATTTTATTATATCATAGGCCTATATATAAACCTGAGTGCAACAACTGTACATACTAGGAGTCCTTGTTTTATATTATAATTTTATTATATCATAGGCCTATATATAAACCTGAGTGCAACAACTTTACACACTAGGAGTCCTTATTTTATATTATAATTTTATTATATCATAGGCCTATATATAAACCTGAGTGCAACAACTGTACACACTAGGAGTCCTTGTTTTATATTATAATTTTATTATATCATAGGCCTATATATAAACCTGAGTGCAACAACTGTACACACTAGGAGTCCTTGTTTTATATTATAATTTTATTATATCATAGGCCTATATATAAACCTGAGTGCAACAACTTTACACACTAGGAGTCCTTATTTTATATTATAATTTTATTATATCATAGGCCTATATATAAACCTGAGTGCAAGAACTGTACACACTAGGAGTCCTTGTTTTATATTATAACCTTATTATAGCCTACCAGTATCATATAGGATTATTATAAGCACACAGATAGATTTCTCATCCCCTGTTAAATTTTGTCTCAAATTATCAGCTGTTTTGTGGTCCGTTATGGCGCGTTAGTGTAGTCCCATGTAAATGTAATGCAGTTGTAGTAAAGTTCATTAACTAAACAAATCATTCTCGCACAAATATTCCTACTACGTGAGATATCTATTTGTAAGTAATAAAATAAAGCAAGAGTTACCCTGTGCCACAAACCAAGTAGGCCCTAACTAAAAATCAGACTTTAAGAGTCTGCAGAGGCTGTCGGTCATTTTGGTTTGAATCCCATAAGAACAATGTTATTTGCAAATCCACATTTGTTCGTTATTTATTGATCAAAATCTGTGTATTAGGTGTCATTTTAAACGTTATCATATTGGGCATTGGGTTTACTTTTGATATTTTGAGCACATACCCCTAGTTTTGAAAAATATGTAATAACAAAAAATTTTTATATTTCAAGCAATTCGCAAAGCAATTCCAGCGTGAAATGTCATTCTTGGTCAAATGTAATTTGTTTGGAAAAATCCAAATAAAAATAACTGTTTGATTTGGATACGCGTGATCGTATTCTCGGTTCGAAAATAACACTGTTCTTATGGGATTAAAACCATCATGGTCGGCAACTTACGACAGCCTCTTTAGACTTTTAAGTATTTTTCTAATTACTCTTAAATAAAAAAAAAAAAATTAATCATAGAATCAATTATTCTGATTTAACTATAATTAATACTTATTACAACACAGTTACAAAATTTACTGACCATCGCCTTTCCATCAAACTATCACAGTGTCAAAAAATGGCTGCTTTCTAATCAGTCATATAACTGTTTAAAATACCATTAAAAAACCGAAGGTTTCAATGAGGGAGCTGAATCATGCAATATATTGCTTAATAAAATGGCTACACGCCCAGTATGATTGATATATTAATGAAACATTTCAAATTACTATATTTATATACATAAATATATAAAATATATTATATTAGAATATATTGGAAATTAGAACTACAAAATCAATAAAGCCTTAATAATTAGTGGACATCAAATGCATTTAAAACTACTATCAAGCTCAGTCAAACAATAAAAAATAAAACAAATAAAAACAATAAATCCTCGAAATTTGACAGGCCTAATAGTGAAATTCGTAAATTAAACAGTAATGATTGTCAAAGTGATATTGGACAAACTGGACTTCATTTAACATAGGCTACGATTTGATGAACATATGTTATCATTAAACACTTCATAAAATAAAAATATGCTGACCATCTTAATAGTTCTGGCCAGACTTAGGCATACACAAATAAATTGAAACAAATCTTGAAATTTTACATACATACAAAAAAAATAATTTAATGTTGACCTTAGAACGTCTTGAAATTTATAAAAGTGCAAAAACAATACAAATTTACTATTGAGTGACAAAGAGACGTTTTCTAACAACTTAATACTTGATCGATTTTTAAAATTTACTGATTAATTTCACCAAATTATATATTATAAATTTGACACCAACTGTAAACATTTTGAATATGATAATTATTTTTTTATGTATTGTTAACCTTGCATGTTCCTTGTGTTGACTTCAATGAAGTTGAAATGTACATTTTAAAAATAAAATACGAGAATATTATTGAAAGGTTACAAGTACTGATATTTTTATTTTCCCAATTTATTGGTTTCAATGCCGGGACATTCCATTGAGTCTCTAGAGCGCTAGACTACTGTCGGCGCAGAAATAATGTGTCCCCGGGTTTGAAGATTATTTACTTAAAAACTAAGAGGCGAATCAATATCCAATAAAACCATTGTTTTCCTAGTTTTAATTATACATTGTTAAATATGCATTTTGAATTGCACTATACCTTTTAATATTTTTTATCGTAGTTGAAACAAAAAAGTATAGGAAATTTAACTAGTTTCCACTGTGCATCAACTTTACATTTTTATTAATAAATATCCCTTAATGTATCAAATGTATATTTTTTATATATCGTTGATAGGTATGTTTTATATAAGGTTTAAACTTTTCTGAGTTAAAATCTATTAAGAAAAAACTGTTATCTATTTCCTGAAACAACGTTTTCTTGACTTCTAGAGGTTAACACTACTTTGTCACGTTGTAATCCTTTACGATACCTTTATTTGTGTAAGTAAATGAAATGATTTTATATCTGTACCAATCAATTTAAATTGATTTAATTTATATAGTAACTATATATTTTTATGAGGATTACAATGTAACAAACTAATTACAGTATTAATTTTACATCTAGAAGTCAAGAAAACGTTGTTTCAGGAGATTGATAAGAATTTTGTTTCTTAAATATTAAAATTCCAAAATTTAAAAAAATTTAGGAAAAATTCCTGTCAACCACGTAATAAAATGTAAATAGGATATATTGACGGGTTTTAGAGTAATAAAAGTGTAAAATAGATGCACAGTGAAAACTAGTTAAAATCCCGGTAATTTTTTGTTCCAACTAGTATAAACATTTATGTGAACAATGTAACAAACTAATTACAGTATTAATTTTACTCTAGAAACAAAAAGTAAACGTTGTTTCAGGAGATTTTATAAGAATTTTGTTTCTTAAATATTAAAATTTTCCAAATTTAAAAAAATGAGGAAACATTCT
>JAQJVL010002553.1:0-27690 GCA_035578905.1 Stictocephala bisonia
ATGAAATAAATATAACAGGTTTCGTTGTCAACAAATATAACGCTAGAGGAAATTGCCCATCCGCAATGTTGCCATGGACATTACATTTGGTATTACTTTTAAATTATATTATTGTAGTTTTTTACAGACTGTTCTAGAGTTTTTAAATGGAATACTTATTCCCAACTTCTTGTCATACTGCGGTAATGCAACTTTTAAATACATAACCTGATGTTCCTACTTTTTTACAGGACTGTAACTACATTCATACTATTTTGAGTTTTTTTCTTGTAATAAACTAGTTTTGTACTTTTTCATGGCTTTTATATTATTTTTACCATAACCTCCATATTATCCGAGGTGGTTCCAGACCCAATTACCTCGGATAACCGAGATCTTACTGTATCGAGATTTTACTGTATAAGCTAACGTATTAAAAGCATTAAACTTTTGCTGACAAGTTCATAATAAACCATTATATTTATTATTTATTAAATTTATAATTGATCTAGTAATTAATTTATCAACACAATTAAACATTGTTAGTTAATATTTCAGTTTGTAAGTAATATACGGTTAAAAATAAAATTATAGTTTTCCTTCTTTTAGATGAGGAAGAATTAAGAAGGGAACCTACACCAGAACCAGAGCCTACATTTGTTCCAGATGAGGACATGGATGATGATGTTATCTTAGGAACACCGGAACCATCCAAGAAGAGGAAGAAGAGGAAACTAGTCAGTAAAACATATAGATGTCCCGACGGATTCATGGGTAAGTGAAAAACAGTGCAACTCAACCACTAACCCGTCGTGTGCTGCCTTAACTAACTTTGCTACTTAACATGTTCACTGCGGGGTTTATTGAAGAATACTTTGATTAAGTGTGCGGCACGAGTCACCGGTGGTGCATTATGACGTGTTTCTATTTCAGTTCGGCACGAGACACCCACGACTCATGACGGCCGTCATATCTGGAGGGCTGTGGAATGGTGTAGAAAACAGCTAAAGCAATCTATGTGCATTTAAGGAACTAACTCCAAACCCCCTTGGGTTTTAGGCCAATTTCTTGAATGTAAAAAGATCAATATAATTTATGCTATATAGTCTATATTTATTTACGTTGGTCATGGGGAGGCTACTCAACTTGAACACCGAGGGCTACCCAAGATGATAAAGGTTGTTTATCCACATTTATCAAGTAGGGCTGCCAAAGTTAATCACAGGGATTCCTAAGTTGATAGCGGAAATTATCACAGATGATTAATCAAGTTGATCACAGGAAGTTCGCAACATGATCACGCGAGCTACGCAAGTTGGTCATGGGGACCTGCCCAAGTTGATCACAGGGGCTAACCAAGATCACCACGGGGAGTTGCCCTAGTTGATGACAGGATGCTACCAAAGTTGATCACAGGGTTTGGTAAACGGAGAGGTTGACGTAATTAGTGTGCAAGGTTTTAAGTATCCAGCTCGTTTTAATCATACCGAAATGGGCGGATGATTAACCTACAATTAAATATGAAACAACAATTTTTCTTAATCATACAGAATCTACATGTATGATAGATAAAAAGCGGAGAGTAACATAAAAAACCCCCCCGGTGTCCTAATCACATAAAACACTTTATTGTAAAGACTATTTTACCCACCCACCCACCCATACACATACAGGGGATACCCATCCATACAGTGGTATTGACCCACCCACCCATACACATACAGTGGTATTGACCCACCCATCCACCCACCCATACACATACAGTGGTATTGACCCACCCGCCCACCCATACACATACAGTGGTATTGACCCACCCGCCCACCCATACACATACAGTGGTATTACGTATAGGGTTAATTACGACTTAAATAATAACAATAATAATAAAAAAATTATCCGAAATCGGTAATTCATAATATACTAGTTTTGAACATTAGGGCTACACCCTCAAATCCCCCTACGGCTACAGTGCTATTGTAACATAAAAAAATAGTAATTAAAAAAAAATTACTTTGAAATTCAAATGACCATTACTCTGGAAAGGATAAACTTTTCGAAGTCCGGTTTGCGGCAGTTAATTACCACTTTACCCACCCATACACGTACAGTGGTATTGACCCACCCGCCCACCAATACACGTACAGTGGTATTGACATTATTATGCAAATAAAATCAAATATTTGTTACAAAAAACTCAACTTAACCGACCTTTTGTGAGGTAAGTGTAATCTATACAGCATTGAGGCATAAAAGAATTTCCAATATTATAACGAGTGACTACCAAAGATGATCACAAGGGGCTTTCTGAGTTGAACGCAGGCTACCAAGATGACCAAGAGTGGTTACCGAAGTGGATCATGGGGGAATCCAAGATCAGAACAGGGGGCCTAAGTAGACGATCGGCTATCCTAGTTGATCATGGGGGCTACCTATGTTGATCATGGGGGGCTACCTACTGAAACTATGGGGGCTAACCAAGATGATAACGGGTGATTAGCCAAGTTGATCACAGGAGGCTCTCAACATGATCAATGGGGGTACTCAAAATGATCATTATAGATTACTTAAGTAGTTGATAGGATACTACTGAAGTTGATCACAGAGGCTAGTCAACAGACTGGTAAACACAAGGTTTTAAGTTTCCATCTTGGTCAAAACAAGAAGGGAGGATATATTTTTTTACAATCAAATTTTGACAATAACTCAACTTTACCTACTTTTTGTGCAGAAACTATAGTATGTACAACAAAAATATATATGCCACCTTTTTTACTGAATGTAGTTCTTAGTTTTAATAATTCATTAGGTGTTATCCAAACTAAATATTACAGCTCCAGTAAAATAAAAACCTCAACTTTTCAAGCAGGTAAGCGTTTTCTCGTCAGCCATTTTGAATTTTTTCTGAGTTATGAAAAGTGAAAAATCTAATTTTATAGCTTTTTTCTTAACAGAAAAATGAAGGTAGATGGGGGGTATGGTTTTGTTTCTAGCTTCTTTTAATCGTGCTCAAATAGGAGGAACTATTCCGAAAAAATGACATTTTTCGACAAAACTCAATTTTAATTTATGCATTTTGTTTTATTAGCCTCCAGAACTGTTATAGAATACTGGTTAACTTTTTCCGTCTTAACAGTTCTTCAATTACAATCTGCTATGTACATTTCAAAGCATAAAGCTTCATCATCAGGCTTCCAAAAACATTCATTATGAATGATTATCATTCTATGGTTTTCTTAGAACAAAACAATTTATTATAGAACGCATAAATGTGCACGGTGCTGGCGCAATAACAAAATGAAAAATACTAAGCGGTTGCACGTAGCATAAATGGATAGCGATCGAGACGCATAGCGGTTCTAGTGTTAGGTATTAACTGAAAGTTGCAGATAAAACTATGTTTTATAACTTTTGATGTGACACACTGTCGTACATATGATATAACCTAAACGTGTGACAGTTTCATATTTGTCTAATATTTAACTGTTTACTTTAACATTTAACAGCTAGATATACATGAAACTGGTACTAATCAATTCAGCATATCTTATAAAATATTTGTCATAGAAAGTGTTTAGCTTCATTTTCAATATTGTAAGTGTAGGAAATAAAATGAAAATGCTCAAAAAATGTTTGATTCAAATACTGACTGATATACAGCTGGAAGTAACACAGTACATCATCTGCAATAAAATATCAAAGTAACTAAGTGACAGAAATAGGTTTATGTTACATATAGTGTATGTACATAATAGTCTCCATTGCAGATCTTCAAAGAATAACTGGAGTAAACTTTTGTCAGACAGAGGTATTTTGTAAATAGTGAGCATTCGTTATTTTCACACTTTGTTCACCTTCAGGTGTCTGACCTGTTTGTTTGCATACAGTAATACACGACCAGTTATTTGTAATAATATAGTTGTTGTTTGTTGTAGTTACTGAGAAAGAGTACGAAGACGTGAGTGCCAGTGAAGAAGAAGAACAAGGGCCTGAAAAGAAGTTCAAGGGAAGTTCGGCTCAAGATGATAGCAGCAAAAAACCAGTTGACAAATCTTCAGAGAAAAGAGAATCTCCAAAAAATAAGAATCCTTCGCCTCAAAAAACAAAGCAGGCATCACTTATGAGCTTTTTTAAGAAAAAGTAGCCCCATAGCAAAAATAAAGTTTAGTTGTATTTTTAATTGCTATTTTACTTTGTAATATATGGAAATAAAAGTGTCTTGCCTGTTTTATTACCTTTATATGTATTTTAGAGTTTCTTAGGTTTTATGCACTTAATATTAGGTTTTTGGTTAAATTTTACTTTGCCAATTAATTTGAATTTCTTGTATAAACTCAGACACGCTAATAAATGTTAGTTACATAATTAAATATCTGTTGAATCTATTTTTTAAAGTCATGATTTCTTCAGTTTTTTGGGGGGGAAATTTATGGCTACAATGATGAACAATTCATATTTGCAAAAGTAAATTGTTGTCTAAATTTTTTTCTTATCTATCATTATTTTATAAATAATTATAATGTGTTGTTTTAATCTTGTATATCAGAAATGTAAATCTTATAAGTTACAACAATCAACCTTAACCCGGGAGAGGTCGCGCCTGTTAGTCATACGTATTTGGTCGCGTGTATAGAAAAATTCTAACACTTGACGTTCTTTATTACGGACACTTTACTGTAGTTAGTTTTTTAATATTTTTTTGATATATTTCAAATTACATTTATATTAATTAGTTTTCATCAAATAACAGTTTTTACATATAATTAATAATTATATAAAAAGTACCAGGTATGAAAAACTAACAGTTACTTTGACAAGTTTTATTATTAAAAATCAAAATACAGTTTATAAATGAATAATGACCCGTATTGCTGTCATACAGTATCACTTTTAATGTTCATCCACTGGGATATTGGAGAGGACTATCGTCGTTCTCTTCAATCCAACTCAAAAGTAAATTATCGTTATTATTTACAGCCATTTCTTACACTAAAAGATATACACACACATATATTACACTGAATAACACTGACACTACATAAAATATCACTATAAATACTATATTTACAATATTTAGATTTCAAAAATATAAACAAAAAAGAAACGACAATGGTCGTGCCGTTAGAAAATTTCTAACACTCAGCTGAACGTATCCGGTCGCGTGTTAGAATTTCACTGAAAGACTGGAGCGCCTGACCTTCAACTGCCTCCCCCCACCCCTCCCTGCGATGATTCATCATGGAAATACCCCAGAAATGTGTCACATATAGTCGACTACAAATACATTGACGCTCAATAGTCTTTGACAAGAAATAAAAAAATCTTAATACAAGGACCTATTTTGTTAGAAAAAATCTAACAGCGCGACCTCTCCCGGGTTAACCTTTAATTTCTTTACATGCTCTTAAACCATTATTTTACATTAAACATGTATTCAAATATACCAATCATCAATGCCTTCAACTTGACTATGTTTGGTATTTTATTAATTCTAATCCTGGCATTGCCTGAAGTATGAGTGATGCTTAACAATCTAAAACTGGGAACACCAGAAATTCGGGTGATATTGCGTTCCGCAGTATATCATTATATTGGAATATGTGTCGCTATTATCAATGTGATTCATATACCTTTGTAAAGTGGGAAATACATTGATTAATTGAGAATTTTACTATGTAATGTTAGCAGCCAGCGGTGCTTCGTAGATTTGTAAATATGTAAGAAGTTCCAAGGGATGTAGAGGGTATATAGTATGTCCAATGAAAAGAGGTTTGGAGATTTCCCCTGCAACTATTTTTAAGTAGTTTCAAAGTAACATTTCATAAGGTTTACTAAAGCATATATTTACTCAATATATTTTGTTTATGTTTGCTCTTGTACCAGTACAAAGTATTAATTTAATAACTGTACCATAAGTTTGCACTGTATATACAGTGTATATCGGCACACTTTATACACTGCACTGTGTAAATCGGCAGCACCTTAACGCAGTAGTGAGCATCTGTATGTCCTTAACACAGACTCTCAAGTGCACTTCCTATAAAGACGTTTCAAAATTACTTATAAATAAGGTTTTTATTCATAATTTCTATAGTTTATACGTTTTTTTTTTAACTTTACTCGCCACTTCACATGAACTTGCAAGCCTGTGCGTGAACTTTGTTCAACAAGATTCGAACCTTGGACCTTGCCCTCCGCAGTTCGAAAACTTAACCACTAAGCCACCACGCCGGCTATATAAAGTGATTGCACGCCGGCTAAAAAAACGAAGTACTGTACATGCATTCTGAAATTGGAGGTTGCCCACAGAAGTTAACAAAGAAGGACACAACTTTAAAGAAGTAGATCAGTTTAAATATCTGAGAGTCCTAATATCCAATAAGAACTCTGAGGAACCTGAAATAGCTAACGGAATAAACCTTGCCAGCAGATGCATGTAACGAGATCTTGATCTCTAAAGTATTATCACAGCAAACAAAAATAGGACCAGCACTTCAATATAGTGCAGAAACATAAATACTAAAATAAAAGAAGAAAATAAACTCATCATGTACTGAGAAAGATCTTTGGTCATAAACTTGAGAAGAGTGGAGACGTAAACTTAACTAAGAGATAAATATGAAGCAATAGCACAAAATCAAGAAGATTTGCTCAGGAACCAAGGGACGCTACTGAAAGAAGCAGCGAAGGCAAGGCCGGAAGGAAGAAAACCTCTAGAGAAGTTGGTCAAGCACCAAAGAGAAGATTGTCAACTGACTTTGCAACTGAGGAGGCGGTAGAGAGAAAAATGGAGAATAATAAACTGGAGGCAATGTTTAAAAACTGATAACTGTAAGCTTTATTGTCAGCCATAAAATACTTCTAGTAAGAGCTAAAAAATAAATTGTGCTTTAATTTTGTGTTTTTTAATACGATAAGGCGGTTAAAGTTTTGATATACAGGTGTGACAAAAGTCAGCGTATCGCTGCAGGCTGTAATGACAATGGTTATCTCTTGCGCTGTTAATATCTCTCAGTGTTACCTCCCATAAAGTGTTATTAGAGTTACAAAACAGTCCCATTTTTTAACAGTGGCGTCGTCATTCGATTATTTGGCAGCAAGACGGAGCACCTCCGCACTACGGCCTTTTTAAATGAAAACTTTGAAAGAGTAACAGAACAATTTAATGTTTTATTCACACCGCAAATATGCAAAAAAATTTGCAAATCAATGTTAAAAAGGTGCAACATGTGCATAGAAAATGGAGTGGGTCTCTTTGAGCAGATTTTTTAACAGGTATATTAAAATAATATTGTTATATTTATGTTTAATACTAGCTGCATTTTTGGTATACTGACTTTTGCTGCTGCATTTTCAGTATGCTGACTTTTGCTGCACCCCGTAAATTAAATTCTCATGTTTGAATCTCAACACATTTGAATACCGAACACAAACACCTATCACATCACGATTCAACAAAATGTTAACATAAACAAGCAACGCTACAGATAAAATTTTGTGAGTCATATGGGAAATTCTGCCTTATCACTTCAGCAGGTCATCAGTTCAGTTCACTAGTTACCTTGACTATTACAAGTCACTACTCGTACATTGAAGTCGTTAATATTTTGTATTATATAATTGAGTGTTGATTGCATTGTAAAGTGAACTGTCAAAAGAGTTGAATCACCAAAATGAACGGCATTTACATATCTCTTTAGTTGTGGCAGGGCAAAGCAAATAAGGGATTTGAGGGAGTGCTGTAGGCAGTTCTCCAATTACCTATGGACATGTTGTGCTTACTGAATGTTGTGTCACTGTCGAAGTGAGGAATGATTTCAGTTTCCTTAACACATTGGAGACGGCTCACAAGCTGGGTTTGTTATGTGTTTAGCATTATTTAAATAGCGAATAAACGCACCAAACAATCTGTTAAATTATTGAGAGACAACATTTTCATAGAGAGCACTACCTATTATGCCAACGTGCCTTGGTAGTCAAGTTGTTAAAGTCGTCGCCTCCTGTGGCCAGGGAGTCGGCAGGGCCTGAGTTTGAATCCCAGTTGAGGCACAAAAAGGTGACTGGTGCAATTGCATTAGAACTGTCCTTCTGCAGGGCCTACATGGTCCGACGAGTCTCAGGCTGGTACATTAGAGAACGGTGTGGAGACATGACAGAATAGCGGTCTTATTTAATGTTGACTTTGTAGTCAACAGCACCAGTTGCAGCAACTACAGTCTTGCTCATTTTTAGCTTGTTATTCAAGTACTTGCCCTTACAATATTTTATTTTAAATTAATAACTTTGCCAATGAGTTAATGATGTGTTGCATACATACGCTCAGCAGGCGTTCACTTTCTGCGCAGTCCATCCAAATTATTCCAACAATTTAGTTGTGAAAGAAAATAATTATTATATTACTCTGTAGTATATTATTTTTTCAAAAGTATGCTTGTATTCACTTCCTATATGGAGGAGTCGCTACTGTTATCAGCCCTTTTGTAAATCAAAGGATGTCAGATTACTTGTCCTTTGATTTATTAACTCACAAATATTAGATGTTGTAGTGAGTTACAAAACCTGTAATTTGTCTGTGTTACTATTGTTCCACTTATTTTATATAATTTTGTAAAAGGTGTAAAAAAGTAAAGTAAATTATTTTAAATTCATATATTTGTAAAGAAAAATAAATAAACATAGCCAAGTTTTGTTTATGTTAAATACCTACTTAAAACAGGTCTTAAAATATTTCTGAGTAAACTATCTAAATTGATTCTCCATTTTCAGTGTGATTATTATAAACAACATTGTTTCTCAACTCTCAACATTGCTCAGATCTTGATGATGTAAATCTTCCATAATCTGTTAAGATTTCTGTATTTTTTTATATTTTCAGGAAAATTTGTTCTTAGTTTAAAGGTTTAGATAGTTTACAAAACAAAAGGGATATTTTAATATTTTCTGTTCTTTTTTAAAAGATAAATTTGATCTAACACAAAATATTCTCATACAAATTATTACGTGCAATATTTACATCTGTTTCCAAATATAAATACCATATCACCATTCAAGTCTGACAATTTATGCAGTGTTAAAAAAGGTCAAGTCAACAATAAAAAAAGCCTGGTTTGGACTGTTATCTAAGATAGCACTTCCCACAGAAGTGCCAGATGATAAGGGGTTTCCCTGACCTTCATCACATCTATTTATAGTTCATTTATAATAATATCTCATCTTTTATGCTAAAAATCAACAACACTATTTTTCTAAGTAAAATTATAAATATTCATAAACAACAACAATTCTTAATATGAGGAAGACAAAGGTTGTTGGACATTTGCCAGCATTATGTGAAAAATACCAATCACGTTTCGATTTGGTAAAATCTTTTTCAAGTGCTAAAAACTAAATTACATCTAAACAAACATGTTCTAAAATTACCTTCTTAAACTAATAAACTTATCTACATTAATGATCTACATTTTAATCTAGAATGGGGTACAACAAAATGAAATGCTACCAAATAAACAAATGTTAACTGGATGAAATTAATATAACTAATTAAAAGCTGCTGACGTTATGATATCAACTGAAAAAAATGTTAAAACACAATTATATTAATATTCCAATCAGACTGAAATGAGAATACATTAACTAAGCATAAAAAATATAGTACCTGAAAAACACTATTAATTTAACATAACATTAAGCATGCACCAAAATTATATCTGCCTCAGAAGATCTGAGACTATCTAATCTAAATTAAATATTACCTACAATTACTATTACAGTTATATTTTAACCTGAAGACAAAAAATTTGTAAGAATATAACATTACAATAATCAAATATTACAACAAAAAATGAAGTCTTACAACCCGCAGTGACGATGGAGTGGGGACAATTCAATCCAAACGCAGTGTTTACGAAGTTCCATCCAAGGTGATAAAACATGGGGACAAGACACCCCATACAATTCTTACACTCCAAACGTACACACTAACATACAATTCTTAATAATCCCTCAGTTCAGATCAAAATGTGTGCCATCCATATACTTGCAGAAATAAATCATCATAAACAAACATCATGATTTGATTCAATAAAGCTATAAAAAAAATCTGGTATGTTCCATATGATGACCGTAGTCTAATATAAGCAAATGTAGGAACAATGGATATAAACAATAATGGAACAGCAAAATTGTAATACTTCTTTTAATTTTAAAGCTTAACAAGTTGCCCTGGCTATTGGGCTAGTAATAAATGGTCTTTTCTGAGAAACAGTCGAACTCTGTAATAAGACTACACAGGCTATCCACACTCATGTAATCATTATGTTCGCCTTAAAATATGCACAACGTTGTGTTGACGTCCAGTGGCGGCTTTTGACCTAGTAAAGTGGGGGTTCACACACCGGGGGTTTTGGGGTGTACGGAGTACTCCACAAGTAAAAGCGCACAATTAAAATGTTCTAAAAATTAAACGCCTAAACATGCATTTTAAAATATATTACAAGATATTTTAACGTAGTTAAAAACCATACTTAACCAAACAACATATTTTAAAAGAAGTCGGAGTGGAGCACACGGCACGTGTGCACCGCTGGCTTCTATTACAAGACGGCCCCACCACTGCCTTCCAGACAGAACAGCTGATTAGGCCTTGCATATACGCTATGGAGCACAACCGGGACTGTGCGACAGTACTGCGAGATTAGAGGAAGCTAGCTGAAGGCGCCTCTTTGAGTTTTCTTACGTTTAAAATCACATATTTCGTAATTTCAATGTGTAAATAATTTAACCTAAACTTTAAATGTGGTTCATTTTCTTTTTCAAATCTCACAGGGGGTTCACGTGCTCATGTGCTCTTATGGAGTAGCCGCCACTGTTGACGTCTCATATCTAAGAATCAAATTGTATTGCTTCTACTAAATGTACTGTGCACGGGTTAAAATATTTAACTATCAGTAATAACAGTCAAACTAACCATAAAAATTATAAATTGAACTGTGTAGGTAACAAATCAAATTCAGTATTTCTTATACAGCCCACATTAAAGATGAGGTTGGTGGGAAAAAGTCTCATTTCACATTGTTCTTTGCGTAGGCACAAGGAGGGAGAGTTCCCACTTTTTAAACGGACATGATTTTGAAAATCTACAATCCAAACAAAGTACCAATTGCTTGATCAGTCAGCTGTAGAAACAGGCCAAGAAGAGTTGTTCCATACTCTTACCGAACGTGGCTGGCCTCTGGTACAAAATGGATAAAAGACTTACAGTTCAAGTTAAATTTTTCAGGGCCTTTGATTGGCTATAACTTTTTTTACAGAAAATAAAATTATTTGGGGTACTTGGGATTTTTCGATTTGATTGCAGGGTTTTATTTTTGCTTACTAGTATCATTGGAGGACACAGAATCAATAATCTACATAGGGTCTCCCTTTTAGTTGAAACATCATCATCAAGACCGACATGAAGATTCGGTCAAAGAACACTTTAAATCAATAGGCTTCTTAACCATCTATGCACTGTATATCTATCAGCTAATAATCCATATCAAAATCAATTTTGAACAACTACCCAAATTAGGTTCCACCCACGAATATAATACTAGACACAGACATCAACCGATTTTTAATAGACATAGATTAGAATTATATTCCAAAAAACCAAGTTATTCAGGTATTAGATTTTTTAATCATTTACCTTTGGAAATTAAACAGATTGCCAACCTCACTACTTTTAAGAATAAGGTGAAAACATATTTAATAGACAAATCAATCTATAATTTTGACGAATTTTTTGATTAGTTAGCCTATTTTAGTAATATGTGATTCAGTTTATAGCTTTTGATTTGTTGGTTTAATCTCATGGTTAATTGTAGATTTAGAGGGTTTCATAATATTGTTACACATATAAGAAAATATGTATATCCTTGATTTATCGACACCATTCTTGTACACTTGTACTATCATGAATAAAGAGATTTTGACTATTGACTAAAATATAAAAAGAAAGAGTAGTAAATTGGGGATTAGAAGTTTTATAGTTAAAGCGATTTTACTCAACCGATATATTAATTTGTAATTGGGCCGGATATAATAGTTTTTAAACATTTAATTAAATAAATAAATTGTTATTTTAAAATTAAAAATTATGTGTAATTATTTTACCATCTAGGACTCAACGGGTCACAATTAAGATCTTTATTAGCCATTTAATAATTTTAACAATTACAATGGGCTTGGTTGCTTCAGATCTAATTTCCTAAATGTATAATTTTATACCTAAGCAATGTTAATAATTTTAACAAGACGTAGTCTTTAGTTGTGTATAAGTATAAAATACTTTAAAAATATCTTCATCGCTTTGGAATGGGTATATGATGAAAATACAAACTGTATCTTATATGTAAATCATTTGTTTTGATGGACAGAAACCAAATTATTTACTGTTCAAAATTAATATAAAGTAATTTATATTGGGAAACCAGGTCACTAATGAGTTAATAGCAATTACTTTGCTGTTTAACAATAATAAAAAACAATATACTTAAGACACTTATGCTATTTTATTAATTATTTTGTACTTCTGTTTATTTAAAAAAAAATAATATATTCTCAACCACTAAGTGAGTTCACTAACAATAAATTGCCAATCGCTGACAGTGAATTATTGTAGTGTCAATATAACAGCAACTTAATTTAACGTTCAGTAATAGATCCACCTCAACTTATAAAAATAAGGACTACAAAAATTTAGTATTACTGTGTAAAAGATCACATGTTGTTCTGTAGAACGCGTTATCATTTTCCGGGATAGTTAATATTTCAATCCACACGCCACGAGTTAGTCAACGCGCGCATCCAAATGAAGGGGTAGGTTAGGTTAGTATTGTTCTACGCGTCAGTTGACAGCGGTCGCTCTTTGTGAACGGCTGTACTACTCGACTGCACGAGGCAGCAATAATACGCGTGCAGCCATGATGCACCACGCAGCTGTTGTCGTGCTTTCCGTTACGTTACTCAAAGGTAAATAAACATTTTTTTGTTCATGTAAAATTTAAAATAAAACATCAGTCAATTTTCTGTTGTGTATATTTGGTTTAAAATTAAAACTCAGTTTGAGTCAATGTGAAAAATTATCAAAACGTTTTTTAGTTTAAAATCAGCAAATTTGTTCGAAAACACTGACATTTCCAGACGTAATAATATGATCGTTGCAATTATTTAGTAATAAATATAATTATGAGTTGAAAGTGGCACAGTTTTGGTCAGATTATAAAATTTTAAATTTGGAGTTGTACTTGAGTGTTATTAAATTTTCCAATGTACGTGTTATAAAACATTCTCATACTTTATTTTCTATACTGTTCAAGAACGAAACTGGTATTTAGAGCTAAACGAATAAAAAGGTAAATTTCTTTCTTTCAAAATTAACAATTCTGACTGTGTCGACGAAATACAATAAAATTGAAGAAAAGGAATTACTTTCTTTCTTTTCTATTCTACGTCTATCAAATGTGTAGAATAGTTAAATGAGAAAATTATACGCCGTGTTTGATAGACCTACAGTTTCTGACTGTAATATTGTGAAAGGTTGAGCTAAATGAAATGAAAATTTACTATCATACAAGACGAGCTAGAACTAGATAGTTTTTTCTACCAACTAACCTTAATTGAAAAGTTAATGATACCAGCTGAAAAAATTAGTATATATTGGATAATTTCATAGTTTTTCGTAAAAATAATACGAGATATGATAGTTATTGTTATCAGAAACACAAATCTAGTTTTCGAATAAGATATTCTATTTCCCTTAATCTTCTCCTCTATTTGACATAAAAATATCCGACACACCGAACTAAAACTAAATTTGATATTTTTCAATATCAATAGTATTGTGCCAAAAGGTGGTATTACATAATATTGGCATGCTTATTAACTTTCCTAATGATGTCGTGTGTGTTCGAAGTTGCTATTGTAGACTACTTGTTACGATTTTTATGTAAGCCTATTTATGTATACAAGACTACCCGAAAGCCCTTGCTTCGCAACAGGGTGATTCTCTACGCTTGCTTATCCTTCCATACGTTGTTCTCTCTAATCCATCTCATTAATATTAAAGCTCAGCCAGCTGCTGATCTCCTAGATTATACTACTTTAGGAGAATACATAGTAGTGCACTCGTGTCAGAGTTTACAGAAATTACCTTGAACATGTCACAATGAAAACTAAAGCAGCCTAGCTTTTGTTTCATGTTTATGTTTTTCGTATCAGTTGTTTGGAGTAAATTATTAAATTAAAGCGAATGTTACAACTCTATGGAAAAAGGGGGAAAGGTTGAGGATCAATGTGTCTACCCCTTTGGAATAAAATTCCGAAAAATCATTTCTTGTGGGTCTCTATGACACAAAAGCTAACGTCCCTCAAAATACCACAAAAATCTGTTGGGTAGCTCCGGATATTTCGTGCTGAGTGAGTACATCGTTTTTGGATTTAATATAATATGATTACACCCAGTTTGATGCTTGGGAACGACAAGAGTGACGCAAGCGTTTTTTAGCGGATTTACGCGCGTCAAAAAATTATAACTTCGTACATAACCTAAAAGTACAAAATATCAGCTGTTAATTACGTGTTCTGGTGATTGGCCTTCCAGAAACGTCAAGGTTGGCAGGCAGTCTTAGTAGATTGTTGTAAGAAAAAACTGAAAATGATATTTTTTAAAGATGAATTTTGTTTAAGCCAGAGTCAGTTTTATATGATATTATAATTTCCGCATCTTCCAGGCCATTGTAAGTAACTCAACCACGAGTAACACGCATGTTGGCTCGCAAACACGCACACCCCAAGGGACTAGGGGTGAACAAAGAGGGTGTGTTCCAGCACGTTATCCAATATTTACTCGGGACTCTGATCTACAGCTTCAATGAAATGAGTGAGATCGGTTTACTGTGGTCCCTTCAGCAAGGAACTAAATCTTACCAGAAAAACGTAAACTAGTTTTATGGATAACCTAAAATATATAAAATCTCTGCTGTTATCTGTGTTTTAGGGGTGAATGCTTAAGTATCCATAAACTTCAGGGGTGGCAGGCAACCCTGAAAAATATGAAAAATAATAAATTAAAAAGCACATTTGGTAATTTTTTATAGACGATATCGAAACTTTGGTGTTGGTGGAAGTTATAGTCCGGATGTTGTGTAAGGAAGAGAACCCAAACCCAACCACCCCCCTTAAGGTTAAAAGGCTTGTCAATTACCTTAAAATCATACCAATACTACGTGGTTCGGAGTCTACGTAAAGCTGCAGGTTCCTTAGTTGCCCTTGCTGTTGAGATATTAATAAATAGGTTTTTTTAAGGAACATTCGACTTTAGTTAGTAACTATGACCACACTCGTTCATACACATTCACCACACTCTTACAGTCCTACTCATATTCACCTATACCTCTACGATCGGCGTCTTAATAATGAATGAATGAAGTGTCGAAAACCCCAAAATAAGACGTTTTATCTAACACACGTACGGAAATCATTTAATGAAA
Source organism: Stictocephala bisonia (assembly GCA_035578905.1). Taxonomy (NCBI): domain Eukaryota; kingdom Metazoa; phylum Arthropoda; class Insecta; order Hemiptera; family Membracidae; genus Stictocephala; species Stictocephala bisonia. The sequence goes on from JAQJVL010002553.1 coordinate 15,507, forward strand.
AACCCCTCTTGCAAGATGAACAGGACTAAATAGAAAAACTGAAAATCTTTTAAACTTTATCATCACCATTAATGTTCATTAATTGTAACAATTAATTAAATGTAAATATTTAAGATTTCGAACGAGAGAGAATTTATGTGAGCGTACGAGGGCAAGTATGTGTCTTATTTGCTTAAGGATATAATATAAATGTGCGTCCACAAAATTATTAGAGCTATTTATGTTTGTTAACATTTAACTCATGCAAGGTCAAGGCAGTTGTGTAATTTGCACTAAACATGAATTTAAAGTAAATTTACATGTAGTTAGTGTCCAAACAATGTAAATTTAAAAAAAAACCAATAATTACATATCTAGGATTAAGAGGAAACGTGTTTTAAAGACCTAAAATTTGTAAATTGCAAGTTTATCTTCGTTAGCAATAGAGTAATTCCTCAAATAGAGTTGATAAGTTGTTTTAATGTGCTCGTATTTTTGAAAATGTTAAGTGATTTATAAAATTATAAATTAATATATTAACTTATGACGAAAGTCTATCTCCGAGTGAGAAAATTATGAAAAGGAAACTAGTTAAATGTTGTTTCTTTTGTTTTCAGGAATGTGTAGCCCTTTTTGGATGTTATAAACAGAATAACAAATTTTTCCAATATATGAACTTTGACAACATACTTCAAAATCTCTTATTTATTTATTATTCAGAAGCCGATCAATAAAATGTAGGCGAATATGGATTTCGAATGAGTGTAGTCATTGTTATAAACTAAGGCCGACTATTCCTTAAAAAGTGTCATTTATTAATACCCCAATGACAAATGTGTGTGGATGCCCTGTGTAGTCTGGTTACAATCTGAGTTCGGCTTATGCTCAGAGAGAGCTATTAATAGACCAAATGCTAGGGCAACTAAGGAACCTACAGCTTTACGTGGAATCGGAACCACGTATGTTTTTCTAATTTTCAGCTAAATGAAAAGCATGATACTAAGGTCTCTATTCTAAACAGCATCCGGACACCATATTACCACCCAACATGGACACCCCAGACATCTCTATTAGTGCCTACGTCGATGGTCACCATTGAGCGGACGTCTACTACTAGTAATAGGAAAACACGCCCCGTGCAACCGAACTAATAATTCCACTGTCTGGTGTGAAGTGGTCGTAGAAAGAAGTAATATTACAAAGGGAACTTGGTATGAAGAATATAGCTCCATAAAACGAAAGATATGCTTAGGAGAATTTTCTGGATTTTATGACCGCTTTTAAATATCCAGCACATTAACTAATTGGTCTTTTATGACACAAACCATCGTTACAAACAATTAGCTTGCCTACTTGTAATTAATTCTTGTAATAAGGCCGTTTTAATCAATATACAGGGTGGGAAAAAATATGGAAACGCTTTCACAATTTGTGTATGACTTCATTTGTAAAAGTGAAATCTTGTACATGATCATACTAAGAACATACTTTTCGACGCCATTAGTGACATTTCATCTTTTTAGCGAGACGGCCCACAAGGAGTTGAACGGAAATCTTCAACGTAAGCTTAGATCGAGTTTGGCATCAAATGAAAGGTCTATTCAAAAGAAATTAATTGCCGCAAACTGGACTTCGAAAGGTTCGTCCTTTCCAGAGTACCGGTCATTTGGATTTCAAAGTAACTAATTTGAAGAATATTATTTCTCCGCTATTTAACGGTTTTAAGTAAATTATTCTGATCAAACATTTTACTTTATGAAATACAATTTACCTATAGAAAAAATAATGTTGTGAAATCGTTTACATATTTTTGTCCACCCTGTATACAGACATACGCTTTGCTGTATACATACTTAGTCTTTTTCTATATTACATATATTTCGTTAAGGTATAAATATCTGGTTTTTTCTCTTGTTATTATTTCACCTGTATTTTGACATTTTGTTTCAGGGTGAAATAATATATTTATTTATGACAGAATTATTATTATGACAGAAATCATAGATATTCAACAAATGAATAAAGTCATAGTAACGCTTGTAAAAACAAATATACACCGTATTAACTATAAACTAACCACACAGTTACGTAGGCATAATAATCATGGTTTAACGTCTTGAAAATAAATTCTTACAGTAAAATGAGGAAACCCATTGATAACAAATTGTATTTATTCTATAAAATTAAAACGTCATTATAATGGGAAATTTGTGTTGGATGCAATTCTAGCCATGGTCAGTTGCATTTCTGGGACTTGATTTTAAGAATTTTTTTAGGTTAGATTTAAGAAAACCTAACCAAAAAAATAAACAGCCCTTCCCTTTCCTATCATAACACGGAGATCAATGGTGTGGAGCCCCAACACATACTACTGTATATATTAAACAGCTGTTTTGATTATCTTTGTGCATTTTTTTTTTTTTTTTTTATGTAGGCCTACTTGGCACGAGAGTCTACCGCGTCTCTTGATACTGTGATAAAATCATGCCTACGACATTCCCTGGTAAAAGATCAACCTCCTCAATATTACAAACACCATTGTTTACACTCCAACAGCTGTTAAAATTGTTTGGAAATCATTATTTACATTCGAACAGCTGTTACTTTTCGATTCATTTTTATATCCATGTTATTCTTTAGGCCGAAAACCCTACTTTGAGGGCTTCCCATACTCTTCAGGGTGAAATAATATTGAAAGGATATTTAAGAATTTAGATCTCATTGCACAACTACGAACAGAGGCAAATTTTTTGACACCTCGACCGTTTAAATTGGTCAAGAAATAAAAGGGAGGAGTTTCGCTGGACAAAAAACGGCTTCACGTATTAATGAGGATTTAGGTGACGTATTAAAATTTTCTCAAACTTGAGTAGTAACCCATGGAGAAATCATACTGAAGCAAAATTATATTCATGCTCTTAAATGTTAAAATGAATCGTGTACCATTATTGCAAAAATTACCTACTTGTAATATTTTAGGAAAGTTCATGGGTTAGCTTTGAATATAGGTAAGTGAAAATAGGGAAGTTTTGTATTGTAACCGTGCATCCTCTCCAAACCAATAATAATAATACATCTTTATTTGCCATTGGATAAATACAATCATAGACAATGTCAAATATACAGCAATGTATATTTACAACATTTTATTCCTGAAATAGAGCTGTGTAGGAAGTATTGGCCCGGTGGCGCCTTCTGTCTATAACGACATAACAGTGCAAACGTGCTTTATTGTCGAACTCTTCCTTCATTGTTGGGCCTAAAAACGTGAAGCAGCTGTTTAAAAACAATAAAATTTTGAAATAATTTCCAAAAGCTCTTCTTATTGGAAATTATATATAAGCTAGCCGACAACCCTTGCTTCGCTAAAAGGTGGTTCTTTACACTTGCTTATCCCCCCCCTTCCTTCCCTCTAATATAAACGCTCAGCATGTTTCCGATCTCCTAGATAGTAAAGTTTCATATCTAAAAACCACTATAAGTCTGCTTTAGGAGCATGCAAAGTAACGCACTTATAGAAGAGTTGGTAGAAATGACCTTAAGAGTCTGCAGAGGACTTTTGTTATAACATCATCAAACCAAAACACACCTGATAAAAAATACATTTAAGTATGTTTATGTTATCGTAGATATCGAAAGGCCTCAATAAATAACAAATATATTTATTGGAACTTTAATGACTATTTATTATCAAATTATATAAATTTTTAGGTTTGTGAACACACATTGAAGATTACTAGTAACGATATAAATTTAAAAAACTAAATATTATGTTCTTTTAAAAATTATCAGAGTTTATTCGAATAAAATAGAAGAAACTAGGTTAGTATGTATCACATAGGGATGGGGGTTGACGTCAAACCAATTGGAACTAAATTACTGTGACAAATAACTGTCATCCCCACGTGTATCAACTTATAATCACACTTGAATAAATACACTTTCTGACAATCATACTTATATCCCATCCTTTGAAAAGATAAAATGTAAATATATAAAAAATAATATGTAATACAGATGTTATTAATATAGATAACCAATGTGTGTAAGTAATAAAACAGATAAAGTATAAGTATTTAGGTGAGGGGACGTTTCGTTTCACGGATAGTAATAAAAACACGTGTTTTATTTCAAAGTTTTTTATTTCAGTCCGCAATAATGATCGTATCCCAACACTTGAAGTGTCACAAAGTTATTTTTTTTTTGAAAATTTGAATATTTTTATAATTTTAAAATTATATTTTTAATACTTGATTATAATAGAATAAAAATTCTTAATATCAAATCATGTTCTACTCAATTGGAGTCATAATGAAAACTGCGTTTCTCCAGATAATTGTCATGTTTTCATCTCAAAAATTAATTTTTCTAAATGGTTATATTAGTTATATCGGTCTGTAGTTTTCAGTAGTTTACGTACAGCCAATATCGCACATCGAGAAAGCCTCATAGATCCGGAGACAATAAAGCACGTTTACACTGGTTTGGTGTCGTTACACACAGAAGGCGCCACCGGGAGACGGGCCAATCTTTCACTAAGGGTGGGGGAGGTATTAGTCTAGGTAGCCAAACTGTGTTAACTGTATCGTATTGAAAATATTTCAGTCACGAGAACAATTTTTCAAGTGTTTAGTGATTAGCTTGAGTACATTTTTCTAAAAACATCGATACTGTCAATGTCAAATTGAAAATCTCACTGTATTTTGATCTACCAGCAGACAAATAAATTGTTCATACGCACGAAAACAAAAACTGTTACTTGCGGATGCCTTACTTGCAGATGAGGCCTGAGGAGGTGTTTTGTTTTGGAAAGCACATTGAGGAGACCGCCATGACAGGGAGGAGGAGGGGTGATGTTGAGATTGATTGAAAGTACTTACTGTATGTCAATCGAATTCCAACGTAATGGGGAGTCGGGGAATTTACGACATGAGTTTGAACATGCAAAATCTGAAAAGACGACTTTATGTAAGATTTTTATTGGCAGTAAATGGTGTACTTGATTGAAAATGCCCCACTTACCTACCCACCGAGCATACATAACTAAAGATGCCCTACCCACCAAAACAACGAGAACAGATGACTAAATATGCCCAACCTTCCCAAGCACCGAACACACACGACTAAAAATGCCTACCGTCCAAACCAACGGGCAAACATGACTAAAGAGGCCTAACTCTCCCAACTGACGAGCACACACAACTAAATATGCCCCCACCCTCCCAACCGACGAGCAAACACATGACTAAAGAGGCCCAATCATCCCAACAGACGAGCATACACGACTAAAGATGCCTAACCCTCCCGACCAACGAGATCACACAACTAAAGATGCCTAACCCTCCAAACCGACAAGCAAACATGACTAAAGAGGCCCTACCATCCCAACCAACGAGCACACACGACTAAAGATGCCTAACCCTCCCGACCAACGAGATCACACAACTAAAGATGCCTAACCCTCCCGACCAACGAGATCACACAACTAAAGATGCCTAACCCTCCCGACCAACGAGATCACACAACTAAAGATGCCTAACCCTCCCGACCAACGAGATCACACAACTAAAGATGCCTAACCCTCCCGACCAACGAGATCACACAACTAAAGATGCCTAACCCTCCCGACCAACGAGATCACACAACTAAAGATGCCTAACCCTCCCGACCAACGAGATCACACAACTAAAGATGCCTAACCCAACCGACGAGCAAACATGACTAAAGAGGCTCACCCATCACAACCGACGAGCACACACGACTAAAGATGCCTAACTCTCCCAACCGACGAGCACATACAACTAAAGATGCCCCACCCTCCCAACCGACGAGCAAACACGACTAAAGAGGCCCAACCATCACAACCGACGAGCACACACGATTAAAGATGCCTAACCCTCCTAACCAACGAGCACACATGACTAAAGATGCCCCCACCCTCCCAACCGACGAGCAAACATGACTAAAGAGGCTCACCCATCACAACCGACGAGCACACACGACTAAAGATGCCTAACTCTCCCAACCGACGAGCACATACAACTAAAGATGCCCCACCCTCTCAATCAACGATCAAACATGACTAAAGATGCCGCCACCCTCCCAACCAACGAGCACACATGACTACATTTCCTTACCCTCCTAAACAACCAGCCCACATTATTAAAACATGATTTCAATGTGGAATTGTAATAAGCATAAATTGTTTATAAACAACGGCATAGTGTTATGTTGATAATTTACACTTGTTATATTATCGCGTATACCAACCAATGCAGCAGTTACATACAACAGGGGGATGTTTGTGCCCTGAGCGGATAATACCTGTTGATTATTGTGAAACCGTAGATGTTAATCACAATGTTGTTACAGTAGTACTCTTCAACTGGCTTTCAGTTTGACTTTGTCAATGGATTTGTCAAAGCCACTAGGATTAATTAATTACCTCTGCTTCATGTTAATTTAGAATTCAATCATACACTGAAAACGTATGTGTTAAACTTCATGGATCGATCGACGTTTACAAACTCCACAAACCATAAATACACACAACTGTACTCTATCAATATATGTAGCGTTTCTTACTGTAAGATAACAGATTAAAATACATGATTTTTATTTAAACACCGCATGTTTAAATACGGACAGACCCCCAAAATGTTTTCTAAAAACCACTTATTTGAGTTCAGGGGACCCTAAAATGGATTGTTAGACCAACTTGTAAAAAAAAATTTGTTTACGATCACAATACTTTCTCTATGCTAACGCATATGGGAGAAAGTAAATATTGATTTTTCCAATATTCTTAGTTTACGTGTATTATATTTATAACTTTAACCCCAATATTGAACCGCATATTGTAACCTTGACAATCAGTCGTTTATCAAAAACTGATTATATTATACGCTACTTAAAATCAGCTATGTAAATTTTATTACACAGGTTCTTTAGCGTACAGATCAATCACTGACTGGGATCACTGAGCGGTTTAATGGGTCAGGGCATTAAACCAGTAGCGACTCGCCCATAAGGGCTCTAGGGCGGAGCCCCTCCAATAGAATTTGGTCTATAAATACCTTACAGACTACAAAACTTATAATAAGACTTGATGGACATAAGCATTCAATATATTTTTGATTAGTAATTTACAGTACAAGTAAACGTTACACAACACAAATTTATTACAATATAAGCACAAAATGCACAAATATATTACAATACAAGTACAAAATGCACAAATATTATGGTGATCGATTTCGGTGAACCACGCTCACCTTACTCAGACCAGAGGGATTCACGATAGAATGAATTTGTGAATCCCTCTGGTCTGAGGAAGGTGAGCGTGGTTCACTGAAATCGATCACCATAATATTTGTGCATTTTGTACTTATATTGCAATATATTTGAGCATTTTGTGCTTATATGGTAATAAATTTGTGTTGTGTGACGTTTACTTGTACTGTATATGTACCAACACGTATTATGCTAATTTAAAAAACTATTAGTAATTTAAACCAAAACGAATGTTTTCAGGTTGTTCTATAACTAAATACTTTATTATTAGTTAAATACTTCAAATGTTAATATTTGTTATAGTGAACAAAAAAACTTTAAAATTTGAGCTTACTTTAGTTTTTAATCTTTTTTCGGGGAAGGACCCCCGGACCCTCCACCTTGCTCCATACCCCTCTCAAAGCCCCGGTCGTGCCGTCCCTCCAAACTTACAGTCCACCAGCCGCTACTGCATTAAACCTAGTTACGAGACACGGTACACAGAATACACGGCAGGGGCCCCGCGATATACTTGTTACAAGAAATGTATACAATAAATTACGTATAAACAATCGATGATTTTATTTTAAACTATTTTAGCATTTTAATTCTGCTTAAATATGTTGTAACCCAAAATAATTACAGAACATGTCAATGACCATCAAAATAAAATCACAATTTAATTTAATGATGTGGCAATCGTTAATAACATTATTAGTATTACATGTATTATAATTGTGAATGTCAGAAAGAGTAAGTAATATGAGTAAATATACAAGTAAGGAAGACAGTTGCTCACTGAGTATTTTGATATGTTTTGTATGAACGTTTTAATTCAAATGTGGGCCAATCATACACAACTTATAGTTGAATAAATAAAACCCCACTTTGAAGTAATGCAAATTATAATACCACATGCACACAAAGAAATTAAAACATTGGAAAACGTACCAACATTTTAGTTTTTGTTTTTAAATTATTTGTCGTATACTATACTATTACTGAAAAATAATTATTCAGAATTCTAATTCTTGTGAACAAATCGCTTCGTTCATTAATTGATTACTATTAAAATAATATGTGTGTTGGATACATTTCAATCATTTTTAATCGTGGAATCTAAATAGAAGCGAGGTAAACTGGAGTAGCACCATATAATTCAATCCCAGCGTTTGCCCCACTGACGTCATGCAGGCGGCTGTCTACTGCGCAGCCTCGCCGTGGCCCCTACCGTGTATTCTATATACCGTAGTTAGAGATAGCGCAGGTTCGTCTCCTGGCCTTGACTGGATGTACTATACTGGTTCTTCCCTTTACCTGTCTGATAAGTTTCCCGCACAGATCACTAGGAATTGAAAATGAGTAGATTAATGTTAAAAAGAAGACCGGAATCACTCTTAAATAACTATACATATTTACATATATTTGTCCATCTGAATGTTTGCCATTTAATTTATACTATACATATAAACTAAATTACTCACACTTGAGTATCAATAAAAATCTTACATAAAGTTGTCTTTTCAGATTTTGCATGTTCAAACTCATGTCGTAAATTACCCGACTCCCCATTACGTTGGAATTCGATTGACATAAGTACTTTCAATCAATCTCAACATCACCCCTCCTCCTCCCCGTCATGACGGTCTCCTCAATGTGCTTTCCAAAACACCTCCTCAGGCCTCGCCTGCAAGTAAGGCATCCACAAGTAACAGTTTTTGTTTTCGTGCGTAGGAACAATTTATTTGTCTGCTGGTAGATCAAAATACAGTGAGATTTTCAATTTGACATTGACAGTATCGATGTTTTTAGAAAAATGTACTCAAGCTAATCACTAAACACTTGAAAAATTGTTCTCGTGACTGAAATATTTTCAATACGATACAGTTAACACAGTTTGGCTACCTAGACTAATACCTCCCCCACCCTTAGTGAAAGATTGGCCCGTCTCCCGGTGACGCCTTCTGTGTGTAACGACACCAAACCAGTGTAAACGTGCTTTATTGTCTCCGGAACTTTGAGGCTTTCTCGATGTGCGATGTTGGCTGTGCGTAAACTACTAATAATTACAGACCGATATCACTAATATAACCATTTTGAAAAAAATAATTGTGTGAATTGAAAAGATGACAATCATTAGAAAAAAGCTGAGATTTCTTTAACTTTGAATCTGGTAAATTGTTTACAAAATAAAAAATTAATTCCCGACAACACTGATCCTTTATGGTACTTCTTTTTTAATAGTTAGTGCTGAACCACTAATTTTTGTATCTTTTTTCTGTTTAAGTAAGCTCTTAAACCTATTTAGAATCACTCCTAGACCAATTTCTTCTAATTTTCTTAAACAGATTTCATGGATTACAAGAAAAATCATTTCTAAAATATTTTACAGAATCGGGAAGCTTTTCTCCTCTCATTTATAGTATTATAAATCAATTCATTAACATTAAATAGTACTTTCTCATCAGAGATCTGCTGAGTTTTACCATTATCTCATAATTATATAGTTAATCTTTCTCGTCACCTTTTTACAATTGAATCACTTCATTTTATTGCATTTTTAAAATAAATTGGAGTAGTATTTACTTTTGAACATAAATTTCTTTCTTAAATGATTGCTATAGTTAAAAAAAAAACCATCTGTGAAATGTATGTCATATGGTATTATCTTATGGATTATGTGTAGCTTTACCTTATTACAGTTTGCCTTTAATTCTTAAGAATCAGTACCTCAATACTTCAGTTAACAGTCAAAAGAATAATTATGAAATGTATTTGTATCAATAATTCAGCCTCCCTCACTTTATGACTTGTTGTAGCCCCAACATCTATTTAGTGATCAAAGTATCGTAATTTATCTTTGAAATAATACATTTTATATAAATGTTTTTCAAACTATATGGCATTTTGCTTTAAAATAGCATATGTTCATCAATATATTAATTAATTATTATTACTCCAAGGACTTATATACTTTAATTAATTTACTGTGCCCATGGATAAACTTCCACGGCTGTCACACCTATATATGGATCTTAAGCGTCTGGATCCGACCGCGTCAAAAGATTATATACATTTTATACAAAGGCCAACGAGAATTGAGTCCGTAACTCGAGGACTTTGACCGCAAATATTTAACTTTGACCTTTATTATTTAAAAATATTCAGCTTATGTAAGCCTTGAAGATGGATTCAACATGCATACCGAAACGTCGGCCTTTGTATATAATGTATATAATCCTTTGACGCGGTCGGATCCAGAAGACTAAGGTTACAAACATAATTTACTGTTTGTTTGTAAAATTTTTTACATTGTTCTACCATGTTAGTCTAAATATCGTGAAATCCATTGAAACAACTAAACAGCTTTGCATTGTGAAATTTTCTCCAGTCATAATATTGTAACTTAGTCTTTGCGAAGTACAGGTTCTATGCTAATGTTTTGTTTTAAATCCTAATAAACAATGGTCAATAGGATTTATAGCAAAATTATTATTTTAACAAAACAGTTTTCCATGTAAAATAAAAATATGTTTGTAGGTTTTCTGTAGAACGTAATTGTTTAAATTTATGACTGAATGAATTTAGACATTTGTCATAAATCTGATTATTCATTTACTGAAACGTCGATATTGCCTATTGCCTATGTCGATATTGCCTGTGTATATTATGTCATGTATATTGATAGTAAAGAATAAAAAGAAATTAATTATGATGAAAAAGTCACACACACACACACACACACACACACACACACACACACACACACACACACACACACACACACACACACACACACACACACACACACACACACACACACACACACACACACACGCGCGCGCGCGCGCGCGCGCGCGCGCGCACGTACGCACTTACGCACACGCACAGAATATGTCTCAAATAGTTTTTCTGAAACAGTTTAAAGGCGATACAATGCGATTTTTATGTGTTATTTTTTTAAATGAATATCACACTATCTGCTCTTGATTACCTTACAACAATGAAAAATGGTAAAACCTGGTAATTCAAAATATTTCTTGTCACTATTTATCCGTCTTTCACTGAAACCAGTTGTATCAATTTTATATTTATCCATTGATGTATTTGATTAGATTCTTGAAGAAAATGGTTGAATATTTTTTCCTATATTTTATAGTACTGATTTGCCATCTGTTTGAGTTATTGATACAAATCAATTGTTATTTGTATTCTCTACAAACAGATCCATTTATATAATTTATTTTATCGAATATATTTATAACAATATGTGTTCATTCTACAATAACTCAGTAAATACACTATAAGATATTGATTAAACAAAGCTCTACTATAGTAAATGTTTTTTACTGTACTAATCTTAGTACGAGTATATAAAAATGAGTCCCTGAAATTCGTTGTGATTCCATCACTTGGCAACGGCTTAACCGATTTCCTTCATCTTTTTTATTCCTAATTTTTCATAGAGTGTTCTTCAGAAATGAAAAAATGAAAAAATCCACGAAGAAATTGGAAATTTTGGAAATCTATAGGCTAAAGGAATTTTAGTTAAATTATTTTACTTACAAAACAAAATTTAAAGAAAATTTGGAAACATGTGATGTAAATGTTTCTACATCTTATTTGTAGTGTATTTGTTTATATATAAACATATGTTGTAGTTTATTTATAGATGATAAATGGTTAATGAAATAGACTTTTACAATCTGTTAAAAAGTAATATGCCGTATGAAATGTTGGTATATAAGTTAATTTTATATTAAGATATTTACCAAAATTTCAAACAGGATAATAATGTTTGACTGAATGCAATGTAATTATGTCAGTGCTATTTTTGTTATAATTCCGTTCGTCGTATGGGTTAGAAGTTGTACATCGTAAGTACAATGTAAATACTCAACAACACAAAAAAATCATGAGTTTATGGCTATTA